>JARQZK010002897.1:1132500-1177500 GCA_030704885.1 Cynegetis impunctata | reverse complement strand
AGATTTCGATAGAGCAGGATGAAGGAGAAGATCTTCGATGTAAAATCGATTATTGACTTTAAAATGCACTTGCCATCTTGTGAACAAATTATGAAATTCAGTTAGACCATGAGAATTTAGCCAATCTTCCCGACAAGAATTCCCCAACAAACTGCGAAGAATATCTAATTTTCATGTTACATCATTGATGAACTGGTACCTCTTCCAACATTGATCACTTATAAACAAGCTTTTATCAGCTTTACCTGCATGTGAAGGAAACTTTCAATGTCATTCTCACCGAATTCAAGAATTCTGATTATTCTCTAAAAATTAACTCAAAGGCTCCACACATTTTTTCACAATAAAATAAACTATTTTTTGCCTTTTAGTTCGGTTTGCTATTATTTTTAAACCTATAATTCATTCAATAGCATTCCCTGAAATATCTACTTCAAACTAGAATAAGGAAAATATAATCGAGGGACATATTCGAGTCATCTATTTTCTCTATAAATTTCTTTCATTTTTACCGTGTGTCCTACTGGATTAAGCCACCATTTCTTAGCTTCCGGAAAGCTTTTCGGTTCCAAGCAGGTCAATTGGAATGAGGTTCCTTCAGCAAGAATGAATTTCCCTTCGTTGACCAGCGGTGGTTCGAAGGAGGCAGCAGTTAAGGGATTCATTTCTGAAACGAATACATTTCGTTAAAACATCGCCAATTACATGCGAAAGTGTTCAGCTATACTATTACAATATAGATTTTGAAACTCACGAGCTAATTTCAATTCGGCAGTGTAGCTTTGAGGAACTTCGGTAGATTCACTCTTTAATCCTACGCAATTGTAAAGACCTTCGTCAGTTTTCTGAACGTCTTTTACTTCCAGAGTTTGATTAGGATGGATTGTATATCTGGAAACACAATTGGAATGTTTGAAATGTGATTAAAAAAGGTTGTGGTTGATGTTGGTGTAAGATCGAAGACATTAACTTACTTCTCTGTATTTTGGAGTGGACCAACGTCCTTGAAGTACCATTCAGTCACATCAGCTGCTTGATATATACAGTCAATGAAAGCAGACGATCCTTTTCTTGCTACTTGATTGGCTGGAGGAGTTAGAATAGTAGGTACATGCTCGCCTGCAAAATACATGAAATCAAATATATGATGGTTCTTTTTATTTGAATAGACAGGTAGATATGTTTATTTATCGGAATTTACCTTGCACTGCTAGAACGAAGTTTTTCGAGCTGTATCTAATTCCGGCTTCATTTTTTGCGCCACATCTGTAGATTCCGTTATCTATAGCCTTTACCGATTTCAGATGAAGGCGTTTCTTCCGGATTTCCATTTTGGCGGACTTGGATAATCGATCTCCATTCCTACAAAGAGGAACAGTCTCAAGAACATAGTTGAAACGAACTTGCTGAAGCACAAAAATATATTATCATGCAATAATAACACTTGAGGATATGTCACATTTGCAACAAAATTACTCCAGGAGAAACTTGAGGTCTTATGGTAGCAGTAGACTTTAGATGTAGCTAGCTGTCAACTCCTCATAGTAGAATTGATATTTTGACATTGCTTGTTTGAGGCTGATACTCATCTACGTCATTGTCATCCATGAAAAGAATGACGAATATGATGTTTTCCAGCTCGGACAGCCAAGGAGGAAATTTAACATTTGGCAAAAATAAATGGAATATCCAGAGAACTTCTTGTCGGATTAAAACGACTGCAACTTCTTAATTATATTGCTACCATTAAGTTCATCCTAAACGAAATTAATCAAATAGTAATCTATCTAACATCACTCAATATTTCTCTTATGATATTTTAAAATAATGCTGCGACAACTAAGGCGGGCAGGGATGGCAAGGATTCGCCGAGATGCTTCGGAAGTCGGCCGTAAGTCGGCAAAAGTCTAAGAAGATAGAATTGACCATAAATTGTTCAGATTTTTTTCCTCTATCACTTTCATTTTTCATTTAACATTTTTAGAAAAAAATAATCATTCTTCTAGAAACACTGTCATGTTTGGGAATTGCTAGCAAAGCGTATATATGAAAAACTTGATTCTCGGAATGAACCGCGTAAAAGATACGAAAAATCTAGACGTTTCGGCTCCTTTTGTGAAGCCATCTTCAGGAGAATGAGAATGGGAATAATTCAGATACGTGGCATCAACCTGCCTACTCCACCAACCTTACTGCTTCTTGTCAACTCTGAAGTCTCAACCTGCCTACTCTTCAGAGTCAACTGGGTATATATATATATATATATATATATATATATATATATATATATATATGAATATACATAAATACATATAGTAAAGACAAGCTTTGTATCCCAGATCATTTCCCCCTGTCATCAAAAATCGACCTGTCTGAGTGTTTTCACAAATTCTGATTCGTTGTTGAGTTATTGAGGGTGGACACTTTTAAATGAGACACCGTGTATAAACATTTTATGAAACAACGCATTGTTTTTCTGTTTTTTCAGGAATAGCGGACAAAGCGAGCGATTTGCAATTATATACTTGGAGCTAGAAACATTTGAGCACGTGAAATTTCGTGGAAGCAGATTTTCTTTTGATTGTTGTTCAAGGATTACAGGAGTGTAATAAAATGCATGTTGACAGTCGCGAATGTATTGCAGTCAGGTGGTTGTGAGATGAAATTGTTCTGCTAAGACGTACTCCGACCTTTACTCGACAATCGTAAATGTAAAAGGCGCGAAGTGTTCTCAAAATGTTCAGATTTCAGTACTCTAAATACTTTACTTGTGTTACATTTCTCTCCCAAAGAAAGGAGTAAAAGTTGAAATGCGCACCCAAATTTCTCGCTTTAACCGCCTTTATGGAAAACAATGAGTCTTTTTGGAGAAATTTAATAGAAAGCAAAGTTGTATAAAACTTAAATCAGAACGATTTGAGATCATCACTTCGAGCTGCCTACGATTGATCCTTGCTGTGTTGCGACTTTTATTGAAGTAAATTAGGGATTTTTCGAGAGATTTGCTAGCAATTACTACTTTGACTGTCCGGGAAAACGATAAGTTTTTCATAAATACTAAAAAATAAGTTAAGTAACAGAACTGAAATCTGCACAATATCATACCAATACTAGCCTCATACTGACAGTTGCCGAGTTTCGGCCGACTTCCGGGGCGGATCTCGGCGCAGTCTCTCTGATCGCATCTCGCCTGACTGCACCACATATCCGGCCAGCAGTATGCATTTTCGCATACAAATACACTTCCTGAACAACAATCGAAAAAGAAATTTTGATAATTAACTGCAGTTAACTACTAGACCCATATGAAAATATAGCATATTCATAATAGACCGAGAGATACTGGAAGGATTAGTGAAGTCATTTCTTACAGTATGGCGCTTTTATGGGGGTTCATATCCGTAATAAATTGAAGGAAAATGATGTTCTTACGGTGGTGCGGGGGACGCAACTGCAGAATAATTAATTGAAATTGCTCGAAAATCCGGTCTCAAACAATTCCTTTCACAAAATTTCCGGTGTGTGTTCAGGTGGGTGTTCAGGCCTGCCATACTTTTTTGAAAATGTTTTTTTTAAATTTTTTAAATTCATTTCTTACAGGCTGATAATTCTTTCAAACAACTATTTTTTATTAATCTTGTATGAAAATCACCACGCCATACCATTCCGACGGTCCAAAATACCCGTCATACCCCCTCAAACATGTAATTTTTTAAAATTCGAAAAACTATTTCTTTCCGTATGGCAGTTAAATCGTGGTCAGTTTATGATACAGTGAGGCAAAATTATTTTTGTATGGCAGTATGGCATAAATGAAATCATATTATTCCAATATGATTAAAGTTAAATTAGTTTAAAAAAATACGCCATATTGTTAGCTTGGCACTAAAGAACCGTGATACGCACGCTGCGATATAAAAAAAAATAAATAAATGAAACGATTTTTTACAGAAAGGCATTTAAATTTTCGGACAGTTCATAAAAAGTATGATTCAGGAAAATTTATTCCATACTTATGGTGAAGTCCAAAAGTGGTGCCATACTGTAAGAAGTTGTTCAGATGTTGCAGAAAATTTTACAATTATTTAATTACATTGTACGTATATCACCCACTCTACAGGTATGGCATTATAACAATTATGTTTATAATCATAAAAACAACTACAACACCAAATTTCAAGTTGAAAGAATTTTAAAAATTTACATGTTTGAGGGGGTATGGCGGATATTTTGGACCGTCGGAATGTTATGGCGTGGTGATTTTCGTACAAGATTAATAAAAAACAATTTCTTAGAAAATAATCAGCCTGTAAGAAATAAATTTTAAAAAAATATAAAAAAAAACATTTTCAAAAAAGTATGGCGAGTCTAAACACACAAAGGAGAAGTATGGCATATAGCGAGCGTCGGATTTTTTGTTGTTAAAATACCGATAAATTGAAGAAATTTTGTGTCCCGCGAACCACCGGTAAGAACATCATTTTCCTTCAATTTATTACGTATATGAAGCCCCCTAAAAGCGCCATACTGTAAGAAATTACTTCACAAATCCTTCCAGTATCTCTCGGTCTATAATCTTCATTCATACGAAGTGTGATAAATCGTGAGTGCCTAATTCCGATCCTTCTTGAGATCCTCACCTGAACCACTCGTAGTGTACGTCTCCGGAAGCATCCAGATGACACCTCAGGATGACGTCATTTCCCGCTTGGATAAAGGAGCCCGACTCTGGTTCCTGTAATTGCACGGACGGGTCTCCGATCCCTGAAACAATAAATAAGGTATTTAACGTCTACCGATAACATCTTTTGGGGGCGGTTTGAAATTTACCGCCGACGCTAGCTAATTCGTTGAAACGTCTGTATTCGGCACATGAGAAGGTGGGGGCTTCAAATCGATTTGTGTTGGATTTTTGATTGAAATATTTTATTGAGGGGAACTAGAACGTCCGAATTTCAAAAGAAGGTATATAACTACGAAGTTATCGACTCGAACCATTCATGTGAAGTATTTTGATACTATACAGAATACAGAAGAAAAATGAGCAGCACAGCTCCGTTTAAAGTGGTATTTTTCGCGCAAAGTGCATCGCCTTCAGATGCGATTCAAACTGAATAAATGATGGTTTGGAAATCCACGCTTAAATAGCAAATTGTAATTAAAATTAGAAAATAATTTATTTTATTCAAAAAAAATTTATAACAAAATCAGCGAAGTGCATCGCGTACTGATAGCGAAGCAAGTCGAGATGAGGTCCGAACGGAATATTCTTTGCGAAGTGCTACAACTCAATCTGCATACCAAAGTTCATTCCTGTTAACTCAATCTGTAGAAGCTGAAAAGTTGAATTTTTTTAAATAGCACTGTAAGTCGAGTGGTATATCGTAGAAAAGCTGATTTCGTCCCCTTTTCAAAAATACAGAATACGTACCACATTACTAAAAAAAAAGAGAAACAATTTTCCAAGACATACAATATGTAATTTTTCAATGGATACTTACTTACAAAAATATCAATATTTTCCTTATAACAGGAGCTCAAAATGTTGGCCACCTGTGTCTTAGCAATAATACAATCTGTATTCGAAGCTCCGAATAGAATTGTTTATCATTTATGGAGAAATTGTTTGTATCTCAAGATATTTAAGAGTTTTTGAATCAGTTATGTCTGCTATAGTGGAGTCAAGTCGAGAGATATTGCCGGCCACTCAATTACACCTCTTCAAATAATCCATCTCTGAGGGAAATTTGATGATTATACGTTTAATCGTCTTAAGAAAATACCTTGTTGCCGGACTTTCTCGCTATATATATATATATATATATATATATATATATATATATATATATATATATATAGATATATATATATATATACATATATATATATATATATATATATATCCAAGTTTGAATTATTAAAAAATTTTGTGAATTTTTCGAGTTAATGGCTATGTTCTCGTATATATTTTTGAAATCAAATATTTCTGGTGCTATATAGATTTAAATGTGTCACTTTTAAATTACCAGGAAACCATTTCAAAGGAAACATGTTGATAACGATCAGTTTATCGACGCTTACCTACATGCTAGTAGATTATTTGTATTCCAATAAAGACACAGGAATACCAAGTGGGAAAATACCAAACATCTCCTTTCTGTATTGTAGGTTTTGTGAGCTGATATATTTTTTGCCTCGGATCTAATATTTACAACACATGTGTGTATGTCTCTCTTATCCAGTCAATTCGAATATTTTGTCGGACGGTCTCAAAGCAACCGAAAGTTCTAAAACGAGAAAGTTAAAGTAAACGCCATCAACGGTTTCCTCCAAATAGTAAATACAGTGTGCATATCCCGAAGATTGTGTAAATATACAATACACGTTGGCAGCCATCTTTTCACACGTTGTCTACGATCTTTCTTCGTAATAAAGCATAACAGATTCACTTAATGCCGCTTTTATCGTTCAGTCTTTAGCACTTTCGAGCGATTTCTTTCAATGTCTGTTCAAACAGGAGTTCTGCCTATACCAAACACACAGTTCTTTTACGAGTTCAGCGGTTCTCAAACAAACGTAAAAATACTGCATCTGGAAAACGTAGCTTTCACCGAACGATTAATGTTTTTATCGATTTCTTTCATCCTTTACGAAATTATTTCCTGCTGCTCTGGTTTGAACGAACAGGTATAGGTAAATGGAAACTTGTTATAACGTACAACATCTTTATAGTAAACATCTTTAAAAGTATAGTATATTTTTTTCACTAGATGAAGCAATTTAAATTTCTGAATCTGTGAGAAGTTTGATTTCTTTTCAGTAGTATTTTCCCCGAAAATACTGACTATCGAAAGTTGACAGTCCGGTGTGGGAGCAGTTTTTTATTCGTTTCAGATCTTCTTCAATGATGTCTTGATATATATATATATATATATATATATATATATATATATATATATATATATATATATATATATATATATATATACATATATATATATATATATATATATATATATATATATATATATTCAGAAAGATTTCCGCGGTCGGAAGTATTTGTAAAACTTGGTTCACGGAATGAACCGCGTAAAAGATTTGAAAAATCTCGACGTTTCGGCTCCTTTTGCGAAGCCATCTTCAGGAGAATTAGAAGGGAAATAATTCAGACTCGTGGCCTCAATCTGCCTACTCCACGAATCGAATTTAGGAGGAATCGGAAACAATACGATTGCGTGGTCTCAACCTGCCTACTCCACTAACCGTATTGCTTCCTGTCAACTCTGAAGTCTCAATCTGCCTACTCTTCAGAGTCAACTGACGGGCCGATCGTCGCGTGGCCGTATTTATAGGGGAGGGGGGTGGGTACTCACGCTCATCAGTGCGGGATGCACTCTGATTGGGCGTTACATGGCGACCACTGAGAAGTGGTTTCCATGCTGATGGGAGTCTGTGACTGTCATCTCTGGTGTTCAAACAATTTGGACGTTTTTCTATTTCTACAGCTTCACGGAGTAACAGATAAGACCGCAAGATCTCTCAAAAACACAAACATCAAAACAATATTCACTACTCAACAAAAACTCTCCCATCTGGTCAGATCCGTCAAGGATAAAATTCCTAACGAAAATCACGGTGTTTATGAGATTCCCTGTTCCAATTGTCCTCGTTCCTATATAGGACAAACGAACCGACGAATTCAGGTCCGTGCCAAGGAACATTCACTTTCGGTAAGACACTCAGATATCGCCAACGCCCTTTCCCAACATCACACCCAAACAGGCCACATTATCGATTTCCCCAATACAAGAACTATTGCTCCCGTCCGATCTTTCAAATCCCGAATTATCCGTGAAGCTGTAGAAATAGAAAAACGTCCAAATTGTTTGAACACCAGAGATGACAGTCACAGACTCCCATCAGCATGGAAACCACTTCTCAGTGGTCGCCATGTGAGTGCATCCCGCACTGATGAGCGTGAGTACCCACCCCCCTCCCCTATAAATACGGCCACGCGACGATCGGCCCGTCAGTTGACTCTGAAGAGTAGGCAGATTGAGACTTCAGAGTTGACAGGAAGCAATACGGTTAGTGGAGTAGGCAGGTTGAGACCACGCAATCGTATTGTTTCCGATTCCTCCTAAATTCGATTCGTGGAGTAGGCAGATTGAGGCCACGAGTCTGAATTATTTCCCTTCTAATTCTCCTGAAGATGGCTTCGCAAAAGGAGCCGAAACGTCGAGATTTTTCAAATCTTTTACGCGGTTCATTCCGTGAACCAAGTTTTACATATATATATATATATATATATATATATATATATATATATATATATATATATATATATATATATATATATATATATATATATATATATATATATATATATATATATATATATATATATATATATATATATATATATATATATATATATATATATATACCGTGAAATGGGGTGAGATTGATCAATTTAAACTTTAGTTTTGTCATATTTCAAACATTTTCCTATTTTCATTATATTTTAGCACTTCAGGTATTCTATTAAGGTCCAAAGAGTAATATCTTAACATTAGTTTTGATATAATTGTTGAAAAAATCCACTTATTTTATAAAAAAGAGGTGATCAATCTTAGACTATGAATAGAGTGTGATTGACCACATCAATTTTATAGCTTTAAACGGTAGTGCTTCTAGTAGAAAGTGATCAATCTCGCATCTGATAAATTCGCTCAAGCAGTTTTCTGGATTTTTACAAAGGGGTGAGATTGATCATGCATGGTTAGATTAATCACACTGTACTTATTGTATTATCGTTTATTCATATAAAAACAAATTTTTTATAGAACTCAAAATGTAATTCAGAACATGTAATAAAATAAAGAAAATGGGTTTCAACATTCTTTTATATTAACTTCTCCAGGGAAATGGCACTTTTCAATCCTATCAGAAATTTTCTCAAGTGTGGGATCTGGTAGTAAAGCAACTACTTCTTTAAAGGGAACTGTGGATATGTCATCTTCATTTATTTTGAAAATCTGCGTTGAAACCAGAGTGAATTTCTTTTTATAGCACTTTTCTCTCCGCCTGGTTTTTTGGGTGGTACTTTATCAATGCTCTCAAGTGTTAGTTTCAACAGCTTAGGAAATTTATTTTTTGGAATGCCATTGGTGTTCAAATTTTGCATTTTCCAGAATAATATAGTTTTCCTCCAGCTTTCTTTTGAGGGCCTGAAGAATGCGACATCCAAGGGCTGACAAATATGGATAGAGTTGCATGGCAAGCATGCAAATATTATGTTGTTTTCTTCACATTGCCTCAGAACATCGGGATTAAAGTGCGATGCTAGGTTATCCCCTAGCAACACTTTTTTTCCCTCGAGTCGCCTAGCGTGTGGTAAGAAACAAGTGACAAACCAATTATTGAGAGTTGACATGTCAATCCAACCGTGTGAGGTTCGATTATATCGTGTCCCCAAAGAGCAACATGGTTTTTCGCAGCATGGGTTGTCCTTGGGACCATTTTCTGTCCAAGTGTCCCACAAATTTTCAGACTTATATATGACGTAAGGTGGCAGAAGTGTCCCCGAGGCGGATCCGCGAACTATGATCGAAGTAGCAGATTTTGAATGGTTGCATACTTTTTCAGGTTATTTGGTACCCCTTCGGTAGATGCACATTTTTGGAACGTACATAACGCGGGGTCAGATTGCTCACCTGATAAATATCACCCCATTCAATATTATCCGCCATCTTTAAAAAACTGCTGTTAATTAAAATGCTTAATACCTAAAATTACTATAACAACACCACACAAAAAAATTTTACCACAGAATACATAACGAACTAACCTCTGTTTTTTCTCTACCATCAAAAGTACCCGAACTATGAAAATAGGCCAAAAATTATGGTTAAATTCAAAGCAACAAATCTTCGTTCCAATGTTGATTGCAATGTAACAAAAACGTCAACTAATCTTAGACAACTCCAAAGAAATAATAACCGCCACGTGCAGCAACTATTTTACATTGTTGCTGGTTGTATTTGGATATATGTGATATAATGACAAATGATCAATGTCACCCCGGCAGATCAATCTCACCCCACTTTACGGTATATATATATATATATATATATATATATATTTTTTTCCGGTACATAAAGGCAACTCCAGCAGCTCCCATCAATCCAAATGAGCTAACATTTGGTATCTGGGGTTATTTTCCAGGAACAACTAAACTCTCAAAATTTGCGAAATCTTCTCAACCGCAGCTATTTTCAAGTGAATATTTCTTATTTTTTCGTAATTTTTGAAAATTTGCTTAGCTCGCCATGATTGAGTGAGAGGGTGTAAATTTGATACGTAGATTGAATTTATGTTGAAATACGTTCCTCTGTGGGTTTCAATTATTTTCCTCAACGGCGCTGTACTTCGCGGAGACTTTTCGTTCGAATCGAATTTCGATCAGTATGCTATGCACTTCGTAATTTTTTTTTTCTATTGATTAAGTTATTTTCTATAGGGGACCGTTTCTCTGTAGTTTCCCTTACCATCTGATGTCAGCTCAAAAGAGAGCGCCATTGAACCAAATAGGGCATACTTAGCAACTAAAGTCGATCACAGCAGCATTTCTCTAAAACTCAAAGGAAAATATTTTTTAGAAATTATTATTTTAAATGTTTTGAAAAATTTATTAAGTGAAGCCAAAGTTAAAGAAGCTTTCTAAACCTTATAGCTTCCCATAATAAAATTTTTTGCCAAGATTGAACCATATAACCCCCAGAAAGAAATAGTAAACATATTTCCATTCATTCATTGAAAAATGTTCATATAATATATTTATATATATATATATATATATATATATATATATATATGTATTTTTTTTAGCAATAACAGGCCATTTGAGTTAGAAAAACTATTTTGTTTAACAGTTTACATTTGGTCATGAAATTCATGATTTAATCAAAACTTTTAAATGCTTGAAATTAATTTGGCCTTCATTAATTTTCAAAAAATTTGAAAAGTCCAAAACGGACAACTATGTTTCATGAAAATATTTCCTGCTGTAGCCGTCTTCAATTACTAATTACGTGCTATTAAATCCGATAAGAGCAGTCAGGTCTGCTAATATTAGATGGTAAGGGAAACCACTGAATCTCTTACCCACGTAATGTTCGAAATGGAATGAAAAAACGAAAAATTACCTCCATTTCATTAGATTTCTTGAAACTGTGTTTATGTGTTTAGTAATTTATTGATATATATATATAACTTTATAATACATAGTTGTCTGACCAATCAAAAGTTTCGAGAAAGTTATGAATTTCATGACGAAATATAAATCTTCAATGAATTCGTTTCTCTTTATCAAATGGCCTGTTATTTCTGAAAAAAGGCAATTAAATCAATATATAGCACATATATATATATATATATATATATATATATATATATATATATATATATATATATATATATATATATATATATATATATATATAGTGGCGCCGACTCCTACGGACCTGAGGAGGCCCGAGCCCCCTCAAAAAATTTTACGTGGGGGGCTCCGCTACCCAATAATTTAAGAAAATTATTAGTTATATCATGCTTTGTAAAATCACAGAATTATGTTGGCATTTTTTATTTTAACCATTCACTAATTTGGCGCAATATTAAAAATTTTTATGAAATAGAGAATCCAATACATACACAATGTTAAATTTTCAGTTTCGAAATATTAGTACTAGTTCAGTACTGTATTACTATATTACTAGAGTACTGTATTATTTATTTCCAAATACTCACATATTTTATAATACTCAAATATTTTTCAAGCATTAACTTTGAAATATTGTTTTTATTTAATGAACGCTGAGACTCATTCAAAGTATGCTTAAATTACCAATTTCACTTATTAATCAAAGTGCTATTACTGTGCGACAGCAATGTTTAATATTTTATTCTTTTAATGATAGTTTAGGATATATTAAAATATAAGTTCAGTCTTTTTAGAGCTATAAATTCACTGCTCTGTAATAGTCTGAAAGCATAATTATTACTCTAAATTAAATAAGCTTTTTACGAAAATACCGTGTGTATTTCGTTTTTCAAAGCCATAAAATGTGTCAGGCTTGTCGAGTTTCCCGGAGTGTCGACTTATCGAAAGTCTAGTTTTCGGGGTTCTAATGTTGATCATATGACTCTAAAATGCTTTAAAAAACTTAAAATTTTTATAAGTAGGCGCCTCTGTATATATATATATATATATATATATATATATATATATATATATATATATATATATATATATATATATAGAGAAGAGTCTTTTTCCTTATCACCGGTTCCAACATGCTGAAAACCGTTACTGAAGTAGATGGAAAGCTGTCATCTCGTTCAGAACATCCGATGCCACATTGCCAAAGGGGAATGCTTTTGATGTTCATGTTGGACACCTTTATGGATCATGAGGGGGCTCTCAAGCAGCGCCTCTACTTCAAACATAACTTTCATCACGCTAGTGCAAGTTTTTCCTGAAAGGATCGGGTTACCTTCATCCGGGACAAAAAAGTGTTATCGGATATTGAGACACAATACGAGCCCATATTCTGATTGAATAAGCGATGGGGATATCGCATAAAAGGGTACGTATAATGCCTATGCAAGAACTATTAAAAACTTTGTTTCCCCTATTGAAGATGCTCGATCAAGCGTGATGACATTTATTCACTCAAAAGTCCGGGCGATATTGTATTGATTTCTGTTGGGAAGTAGTCTACAACTAAACAAAGGGAAATTGTAGTATTTACATTGCCCTTTAATTAGAAATTACATTATATCAATCACATGATGAAAAATAACTAGAAAGGATGATGAAATTAATTTTTGAATAAATTCCACATATTCTTTTGTCAGTACTCATGATCTTTTCTACGTTTGGGCTAGTCGCAGTGGCACAGACAGAATTTTGTAAGAAGGGGGGTTTCTAAAAAATTGGGGAGAGTATAAAAACGAGAACATATTAAACTAGAACGTACATTTAATAAAATGTAATAAAAAAGTCTATCAGGTAGTGAGTATACTCATGTTTCAAACAGCATAAAAAATATAAAAGACATTAAAAAATCATAAATGAAAATGACAAAAATAGTTTTAAGGCAAACGTATTAGTATAGTCATGAAATTAAAATAAGAAACAAAAAAGACATTAACATAATAAATGACAATTAAAATTAACGGTGAGATTGAATAGCTAAGATATCAAGAATTTTGTCTTCCAGAATAGGAATATCTGAATGTAAATCAAAGCTAGGCTTTTCACTCTTTCGTCACCATTAGAATTCCGCAAATAATTTGAAAGAAATTTCAGGAAAGAAAAAGATCTTTCACAAGAACATGTGATGACTGGTTAAGTGGCCATTAAAATTCAAAGTTTATGAATTTTTGGAAATAAATTTTTAGTGCATCTTTTCAATGCCTCAACGTACTTTGTGGCTTATCAGTTTTATTTATGATAAATTAGACCTTAAGTGTAATTTCTTCCATAGCAGCAGAGTCATTCAGTTCATAAAATTCCAGAAGCTGCTGGGTGGATTTCAAAATTTCTCTTATGTCTAAACCAAGGCTGCCCAACCTCAGGCCCGCAGGCCACGATGTGGCCCGCTAACGAATTTTGAATGGCCCGCCGCCCGCGTGAGCAAGTTTAAAAATTGCCTGTCTAAAGTACATGCAGTTGGATGATATTATGGACTATTCACATACGTCAATTCAGGGTTTTATTTGAAGAATATATCAGCAAATATGTAGAGTTACAACTGTACTGCGTTGTGAGATGGTTTTCAAAGAGAATCATGTTGAAAAATTTCTTCACCTTGAGAGAGCAGGTGTTGCAATTTTAGAAGAAGAAAGGGTGTTTCATTTGGAAACTGATTGACTGAAAAAAGAATCCTGGTTGAGTGATTTTACATTTACTGTTGACATTATCAATTACCTCAATATTTTAAATCTTAAATTACAAGGAAAAAGTTGTTCACTTCCCACCGCGCTTCTGACTATGCTTACTTTGATAAGAGGATTCAAACCTGAATTAAATCTGTTTTCAATGAATTAAGCCAATGAAAATATTGCCCACTTTCCTACACTCAAAGAAATGAAAGAGAAGCTCAATATCAACACTATCCATTGTACTAAGTAGGAATCTAAAATTAGATGCTTATTAATGTCGTTTCAGAGCAGATTCCAGGAGTTCGAAGTATAAAAACAAATTGACAAATTTTTGTGTATCCTTTTACGAACAGTTTGACTGAAATAATAAGTCATCCTGCTAATATTCAGTTGGAACTCATAAATCGTCAAAATTTATTTTGCAATAAAAAACTCTTTTCAGAAAAAATATCGTCAAAGTCAGAAACTTCTTCAGAAGAATTTGTAGATTTTTGGAAACTGGTACCAAAAGAAAATTTTCCTGCAATAACTAACCTGGCCTTCCATTTTCTAAGTAGTTCCGGTTCAACATATGTTTGTAATCCGAATTACAGTGGTCAGTGGCCC
The DNA here is from genome assembly GCA_030704885.1 of Cynegetis impunctata. Classification (NCBI taxonomy): domain Eukaryota; kingdom Metazoa; phylum Arthropoda; class Insecta; order Coleoptera; family Coccinellidae; genus Cynegetis; species Cynegetis impunctata. The sequence goes on along the minus strand of JARQZK010002897.1, from coordinate 1,162,947 downwards.
GCCTGTGATTTTTGAATCGTCCTTTTTGCCCGACTGTTAAAAAGGTTGGGCAGCCTTGGTCTAAACTATCATTATTACATATTATGTGATTTATAAATTTTGAATCTATTGCCTGTATTCTTTGGTCTAGAAACGGAATATAAATAGCTCTTCGATGATATTCTTTATTTCATTATTTCTGTTAGTTTCCAAATTAGTAGTTATAGGTTGTAAAATTGTAGTGTTAAACTCATTAGGTAGGTACATATTGTTTTCGTCTATTCATAAATATGTGAAAATGACCCCCACGCTGTTCCACTGGCTAGTCGCAGCTAGTTGTAAAAACTTTCTTGGCCATTTTAGCTATACTAGTGGGGAACTAGTGGTCGAAAGTCGACCGTAGTTCATTAAATTCTTAAGTTTGATTTTTATATGTTTAACATATAGGTATGAACCTGAACAATGATTATGAAAAATGGCGAAGCCAAAACAGTGTTTCTGTTTCAATTCAATGTATTTGTGACACAGGTTATATATAATTCTTAGAATTCTCCTTCTATATATAAACTCTAATTATCCCATATCTTTCACTTCTGAAAAGGCGAAAATTCTGAAAAGGGGGTACAAAATTTTCTCTTCGCGTATCAATATATAGATGATTGTCACTATTGCAATGTTAATGGTTATCATTCAAAATATGATTCAGTACTCAAACCTTTCCTGTTCTCGAACTACAAGTTGTTTTGAATGATATCAAAGCCCAGTGTGATCATGCAGATAACGAGTTTCTACTTATGAATCTTTTGAACCGAAATTATTCTGCAAAATGGCCTGAAAAATTTGATTAGGGTTCTAGATCTATCAAAGAAATAAAATGAATTGCATAGCTACATACACAAGGAGAAAATTTGTTGGTAGCTGAAAAAAAATTTTATGCGTTTGGAAAAAAAGAATATAATCTTTTTCCAATAGGACAGTGAATTAGTATATCTACTAGTCTAACATAGCTGACATAATTTATGAATTCAAAATTGATTTTACTCCAAAAAATTGTAGGAAACCAATACATCAAATCGGTTTATTTACCGAAACTTCACTAAATGCTTGTGGATCATAAATTTTGAGAATATTTAACAGAATCATAAGGCAGTGTTCTAAGTAGTCAGAAAAATCGTTTATATAGAATATGAAAAGTAAAGGACCCAATATCGAGCCTTGTGGTACTCCAATAATAATTTTTACTTTACTGGGCCAACTTTCATTTACTAAAAAAGCTTGATGTCTATTGTTCAAAAAAGATCGAATGAGATGCTGGTATATACTGGTGTTGTCAAACCAATAATGCTCAAGCTTTGCGAGGAGAGCCGAATGGGACACACAGTCGAATACCATGGTAAAGTTCGCGCACAAGGTGAGTGAATAAAAGAAAAATATTAGATGCCGTTGAATGCACGTTTTTTACTCATATCTTTGACGATATGTACGCATGCTCTTATATATTGAAATCTGTCTTTATGCCACCTACCAAAAGTTGGCAAGAACTTCACGGAAAGTCCAATAGATCAGGTAGCTGGTTCGATCTAATTAGATCTCGTCAATGCTTTTACGCTCGAGGATCGATTTGCCAAATCTTTTCATGCTCCCCACCCTTATCAATAACAGTTATACATCAGTTTCAAAAAACCGCTGCGGTCTTCTCGAGTGACCGAAGCACTGATGAAGTATAATAAGATACAAAAAGTTGCGTGTAATTGTTTTAGAGTTGAAATGATTCACAATATTTCCATAATGATGTGAAGTAAATCTTCATCCAACTTATATGAAATGTTTTAAAAAAATCTATAATCGTGAAATGATTTTCTATTTACGCACTAATAAAATTTTACGTTTGAGGCCTTCTAATTTAATTTCGTTTACCCAATCAACAGTTCCGCCTCTGCTCAACTACCTTCGTGGCAATGGCATTGCTATCAACTACGCCAAAACCAGACATAGGGCCGTTGTACTCTAGGTCGATAGTTTATTTATACGATATGCATGCACATTCAGTCGAGGTGGCACTTTAATTCGCCTTTCATTTTCAGTCAAAAGAAGATCAAAAAGTTTCAAATCAATCGGATAGCGCCGAATTCGAAGGCTATTCTAAACAAGTTTCTTTCTCGTTTTATGTTCCAGTTGAGCTCTTGAAGTTATAGCCGATGAAGGATGCAGCTTCATATAGCTATAAATATACAGTTCGTCAGTGGTAACATAAAACATTTGGGTTGTTAAACGTCTTTGCTTGGAAGAAAGCGTAAACAAAGTAGTGTTTCCAATATGTTATTCATATTATGACCAGATATGAGATGTTGATGTGGTACTTTAAATGCTTTGAAGAAAAATTCTATGAAAAATATTTTTCAATACCTTTTGGAATAATGAAGAGGAAATTTAGCATAAAATGTCAGCACAATGATACTGACAACACGAAATGAGTTATTCATATTCAAATTTTGGGATTACTTAAATCCAATTATTCATTAAACTATGTATAATATCAAAAATTGACGTCGCAAAGTTAACTGCAACTGCACTTGAGTGAAACGAAAATGCACCGTAATATTGTATACTCATTTTCAAAAAGGTTTTCACATGAACAGATGAATCTTTTTACATTCATTATCCTAAATAATTTTGTAAATGAAGGTCGGATTGATAATTTACTTCAATAGTTGGTCCAACTATTGAAGTACCATTGGTTCAATAGTAAAAAAACTGTGTTTTTTCTTTCTGACTTAGTTTTGAATTGTTTTAGGTTCATTCCAGTTGGTGGAAGCGTTGCGTCTGGTGGTGGCGAAGGCTCCTGACTTTTTGCTCCAGTTATACAACAATTGCCTGAAGGAGCAAACGATGCCGAGCGACTGGAGAACGGCCAGAGTGGTACTTCTACCTGAAAAGGGAAAAGATCTATCCGAACCATCAGCGTACAGACCGGTGTGCCTGCTGAACTGCATAGGAAAGATCTACGAGAGAATGCTGGTGCGCAGAATAAACGAAGAGCTGGAGGCGGGGCATCACATATCGCAACACCAGCACGGATTCCGCGAGGGAAGGTCGACGGTATCCGCAATGCGCGAGGTGACCGAGCGGGTAGCAGACTCCAGGGCAGGAGTGATATTATTGGCAACAATAGATGTTAAAAACGCATTTAACACAGCAGATTGGTTCCATACCATCCGGTCCATGAGAGAGTTGGACCTCAGCGAGTATCTGGTGAGATGTTGCGAAAACTATCTGTCGGACAGATATGTGACGATGGGCAGAGTGAGGCGGCGCTGCTCAATGGGCGTTCCGCAAGGGTCGGTCCTAGGACCTACGTTGTGGAACATCATGTATGACGGCATTTTGAGGCTGAATTATGGAGGAGGGGTCACGCCGGTTGCATATGCGGATGACTTGCTTTTCGTTATAGAGGCAGAAAATTGGGAAGCAGCAAGGTCCAAGGCGAAGAGAACGATGGAAATGGCCCACGAGTGGTTAAATGCGAGAAATTTGGCGGTGGCCTCTCAGAAAACGGAGCTGCTGATGGTAAAGGGCCCAAGATCTCTTAGAGGGCTGAGTTTCGAGATCCTGGGTGTAGAAAAAGAGCCACGCCCCCAGATAAAATACCTGGGAGTAATGTTCAGCAAAAACATGTCGTTCTCGCCACATGTGGGCTACATGGTGCAGAGAGCGACAGAAAAGCTGAGCGCACTACAGAAGATACTTCCGAATGTCAGCGGACCACTCTAGAAAAGGGTTCTTAAGCAGGAAAAGCAGAAAAACATGTGCATCTCCGTCCAGAGGAAAGGGCTCCTGAGGGTGATATCGGGATACAGAACCGTATCTGCGGCGGTGGCGCAGGTGATAGCAGGGTTTCCCCCTTTCGACCTGATGGCAGCAGAGAGGTCGTTCCTATATACGGTCGGCGGGAGATTGGCGGGAAATAGGCGCATGGCTAGGAAACGAACAATGACCAAGTGGCAAGATAGATGGACTAAGGAGGGAGAGGTGGCGGCCTGGACGAGGAGGCTGGTGAAGGACGTCTGCATGTGGGTGAATTGCACTCACAGGGAGACGAACTACTATTTTACACAGTTTTTAACAGGGCACGGGTCTTTCGGTACTTTCACCTATCGGATAAAAAAAACTGCGGATGATCTATGCAGGGCGTGCCACAGACAGGACAGTCCAGAGCACGCTATCTGGGAGTGCACCAGATGGAATGAACAACGAGCATATCTGATAGAGGAAATAGGGCAGCTCCCGGCAGTAGAAGTTTTGATTGGAGAGATGATCAAAGACAGAGATACTTGGAAAAAGATCTACAAGTATATATCTCATATCATGGAACTGAAGGAGAAAGAGGACAGGGAAATAGAAGAAAACAATTCGTCTTCTTCATCGGAGGAGGGATAAGATACAGATTGCAGCCTCTGATGTAATTAACCATTGAGTTATTTCCGGGGGCAGTAATCTCTTTTAGGACGCCGTGGGGCGTCAAGAGAGGGGTTTTTAGTCGGTCGGCAATAACAACAAGCCATCCCGACATAACAACCCCGCACTATGGTGCCAGGGTATCTGTTTGCAGATTTTCCCCTCTCACAAAAAAAAAAAGGTTCATTCCAGTTAACTCCACACACACACACAATTTTCCTCATCATTTTAGAATTCTCAAAGATATATAGGTTTTATGAGCCTATTAATGAAAAACAAGTGCCTAGTAACCATTTTTAGTCGGAATTTTCCAGAAAATAGATACTTTTGCACTATACCCAAGGGAAGCGATCAGATGAGGGAGTAAATTTTTTATCCGTTTTAGACTTCCTAGACCAAAATTTTCGAAATATTTTTCATGGAATGATCCAAATGAGCTGAAATTTGGTACCTGGGATTGTTCTCGTTGGAGAACGAAACTATCGAAATTTGTTTAAATTTTTCCAACCGCCGTCATTTTTAAGTAGATATTTCTTCTTTTGTCGTGGTTTATGAAATTTGCCAAGCTTCACAACTTCTTCATATTGAGTTAGAGGGTTGCAGTTTGGTACGTACATTGAGTTTATGTTGACTCAAGATCCTTTGTGGGTTTCAACTCTTTTTCTCAACCGCACTGCAATTCACTTAAAAAAATACTGTTCATAATATTATCGAAGAGCCTTCATCATTCTCATTTTCATTGCCCCAATGATTTTTTCATTGATATAATGCACGAAATTATTTGAAGAAATTTCAGCATTCATGTAAGGAATGAACGAGGGTTCATCAATAACATGAATACTGTTCGTTATTATAATGCATATCATGCATTAATATTATGAACACATTCATTGAAGGTGCTTTTCGCCAAAATCGAGTATATATTATTGATGAACTGTTACATTATTCCAATGATCATTTTTAATAGAATATAATGACTGCGGTTCATTGAATAAATGTACAATATTCATTTTGATTCTATCACCAGATTGATATGGATTTTGATGTCCTCCAGAACACCGCAAATGGCCTCGTGTCCAAATGGGATGAGATAAAGGAAGTCAAAATCAAGGGACTCTTGGACTCTTGGATCATGTCGAAAAACATGAAGTAACAGAAAGTAAGTTTTTGTCTAATCGTAATACTACTTATATTTTTATTGTCTGAGGAAGTGCTCCCAAATGATAATAACCCCGAAGAACTCAAAATCAATTCTAATTTGCACCCCCTTTTTTTCGCACTACTGATATCATGCGATTTTTGGTAATCATTATAGGGTTCCTTTCACGTGAGAATTTTGAAAAAACATTGCTACTCTATATTACAGTATTTATTTTGCGATATACTTACACCATCTAAAATTTTTTTTACAGGCAGCCACAATGCTATCATTTTATGGGCTGCGCACGGGTATCTCGTACCCACATTAAGTGTCACTAAAGACTTGACTGGAAGAAAAAAAATACGAAATTCACCATCAAAGATTTACAAGAATCTTTTATACTTTTGAGAAGAAGTTACCAGGATATAGAAGATCACCTGGAATACTTGAGGAGGAAGAACTCTCATATACAAACTTTTTTATTGGTAGTTGGTGATGACATGGCCACAATGACAGTTATTTTCGTAGTTTTCGATAATATTAAATATCTGTTCAAAAACTGAACCTAAAGCTATCAAAGCAATTTATATTTGCTTTAAAATTTTTTATGTTTTCAATTTAAATTTTCCAGGGCCTTTCCTTGTGTTCTGGACATTTATTGAAAGTTATTTTTATGAAATAAAGTCGAATAAATCATTTTCTAAAATTCATGTGTTATGTAATTCAATCAAGAAATATTAAAAACACTTACAATAATAAAAGTTTTAATTAACTGTGCCTACCCAATATTTTTTGAGTGATAAATATTGTCCCTGATTGATTTTACAAGAGGAAAAAAAACTGTTTTTTCTAGTCAAAAGAATAAGTTCACCACGAAAACTTAACATGGGGATTTTCGGTGATGATAGCGTATTTGAATAAAATTCTCGGACAGGCCGATTTTATTTTTTGAGCGGCGTTTTTCAAATGCTCATATACTTTGGGAACGTTTTGAAAAATGGGACTTGAATAAACGAAATCAACCAATCCGAACTTTCTTTAGATCTACGCTAACCAAAGGCCATACACATATGAGCGCAGATGGCATTCACGGCAATATAGAGCGGAAGATCTTAAGAAAGAGAAACGTCTACGACTTTCAGGATCTAATAGAAGTTATTGAATCTTCCAGAAAAAATTGGATGTTCTTCAGGTGAAAGAGTTTCATTCGTGGCCCAGCAAAAAAAGAACTACAAAAAGACCAGAAGATCCCCTAAAGTCCTTCGCAATGAATGATCTTTTCAAGTTTGTTTTACGAAGGGCAGCCACAGCATAAAATATAAAATCGATTTCGCGGACGAATACAAAGATTTGAATTTTTACAGAAAAAACATAATCCTTTGTCTCTAACGCCACAAATATTGCCTATTCGAGGCATTGCAGCTACCAAAAAGCAAAAATTTTGAAAGAATGGGTTCCATTGATGCCTCTCAATAGAAAAGTGTTCTGAGAAAAAATGCCAGAATCCGACTCATCCATGGATCTAGTTAAAGCCGACCAAGTAGTAATGGATATTGATTTGGAAGTACCTATAAAAGCTCTTTCGTAACAAACTTTAGTTGAAATACTTTATCTAGTTTTCAGTTTTCATGAGTTACATAGACACATGTGTTTTATTTCATAGCAATAAGCAACTTTTTCTGACTTTTTTTTTACCACAAATAACAAACAATTTTTTGCCTATTGTTGTGTTTACACCAAAACACAGTAACGGCATTTAGTGTCTTAAAAATTATACACTTTTAATGAATTTACATTATGCAAAACAAAGTAAAGATAGTTACAGTGTTTTGATAAAGTATTAATATATGCCTGTTTTTGAAAATCCGTTACAAAACCTAATGAAGTGCGGCATTTTTTCAATTGCCGCACTTCATTAAGACCGAATTTTTATTTCTAAATTAGTATAAAAATATTGCAATATGACATATCTGATTACCTATACATTTTTAGAGTAATATCTCTACTATTTCCTTGAGGCTGAAAAATTATATTAAAACTGATTTTTCTCAATTGTTTTAAAAATACAGTTACTGTGTTTTGAAATATGGCAGCCGCATTGTTTTAATATTAATTTACAACATGTATCGGCCTAATCAATCCAAAACAATTAATTGAACTGATTTTTCTCATAATGTGGACACCTCAACGTCAATAGCGTTAAACGCTACAGCATCCAGCTGACACAAGAACATGCAAAACAAGTGTGAATGCAAACGCTTTTCTTAACTAACCACTATCGTAGAGTGAAAAAAATGTATCAGTAATGAAACTGACAGGTGGATAAACTTTACGTCAACATGCTAATCAAGTAACGGAATCATTTCACGCACAGCAAAGTAAACAGGAAAATCAAGACCACAGTAATTTTTCTTACGAACAAATTGGCGCGACACGCGTAGCGCGAAACGAGAAAATGAAAAATAATAAATAACTTCAGGGAAACCCACGCGCTAAGGTCCCGATCCACGCTGCCACGCAAAGACGACGTAATTCGCTGTTGGGTTATGTGCTACTCCGGGAGGATTTCGAGAAGATTGCTTTGACCTGTCCCGTGATCACGGACAGTAAAAAAACACGTCCACTTATTTCAGTCAGGAAACGATAGAATCTGCTGGTATCCCATAGAGACATCCTGGCAGAAGATACGAGGGTAGCCCAAGAAATACCCGATCTAACACAGGAAACAAACGATAATAATAATAATCATAATACATATTTATCCTTTCAGACATTACATAAATGTATAGGACACGTCACATACTAAATATACATATTAACCTAACAAGTAACAAATTAACTTACTAGGAGAAAGACTAACAGAATTCAACGGAAAAATATTCTTTTAAGCTGTAAAAGCAGTGTTTAAATAGAATCTTCTTAATTTCTTTCTTGAAACATCATAAATCTGAAAACCTAATTCCTTGGGGGAGACGATTGTAAAGTTTTATTCCTATATAAATAGGGGATAACTCAAACTTGAAGGTAGCATGCGTGGGAATACATAATGTGTCCTTATTCCGCGTATTATACTCGTGAAAACTAGTAAGTTTATTGAGATTCAATAACCTATGCCGAACAAAGAAGAGACAATGTAAAATATAGATACACGGCAATGGTAGAACTTTCTGCTGAATAAATGTCGGTCGGCAGGACTCCTGGGGTTTCAAATTAAAAATGAGGCGTATAATCCTCTTCTGTGTGAGAAAAACTCTTTCACTTCCAGTCGAGCCACCCCAAAAAACAACATTGTAACTCAGATGACTGTGAACGAGTGCATAATACACCGTGAGTACGCTCTCCATTGGCAACGAGTGTTTAAGACGACTAAGCGCGTAAAATGATTTGTTTAACTTTTTACTAAGTTGACCCATGTGACAGTGCCATCTCAAATACTTGTCGACATGTACACCCAAAAATCTAACACTATCTGCGGATCGTAATTCATGTTTCTGAACATCGATAACCAACGCTTCATACAGGTTCGTTTCACGCAGTTGAAACTGCATAAATTCTGTTTTATCTAAGTTTAACATTAAAGAATTCTTGTAACATCGATCCGAGAATTCCCGGATGAGTCTCTCGTATTTTACCTTGAGTTCACCAGTGGTCTGAGCCGACACCTCCAAGGAAGTGTCATCAGCAAACAAGGTGATAGAGTCAGCATGATGTACTCGGATACATCGTTTACAAATAACAAAAATCAGAGGTCCCAATACAGAGCCCTGGGGCACTCCCATAGTCTGACCATAACATTTTGATTTAACTCCATTGTTCTCAACAAAAAAATTTGGAATTATATTCCTAATTCTTTAATCTAGTTACTATATAGGCCAGTCAGTTTAGATAATCAATTGACAATTATTTCAAAAGTTTTCAAACTTCAATGTAGGGTCGGGAAAGAGATAAAAACAAACTATGAAATTTTGCAACCTTTTACGAAGTCTGGAACATTGTTAAAATTGCAATAACATCGAATTTTGCCTTATGCTTGTGAAAAGAATTCCAAGTTCTGCAAACTTGGAGTAGTATTGAATATATTATATTGTAAATAGAACTTCACAGTTTTTGATTTTCACGTATGTATGTATGTATTATACATCTGAAGAAGTCAGTGTATTGGCGAAACAATTGTCAAATACAAACTGATGAAACCCAAATCAAAATTTTTTTCAGGCATGATGTCATTGTAATCTTTGTACGTCATTGATTTTACTATAAAAAAGCTATATTTATAAAAAGTTAATGGTATATCCAAGGGAACCATTATTAATTGGCTTTTATTAGACATTTTACAAGTTAACTAGATATTCGCAATAAAAAGTGATAATTAGAAACGAACACAATATTTCTTTATATTATGACCCACTTTTAGCCTTCTTGGCAAAAAATCAAAAGTTCTCTAGAAACTGAAATAACATGAAGTAGTTACCTACTTCCAATTAGTATCATGATACAGTTAAACTGAATTTTCATTTTGTTAACAATCTGAAATCGAAATTACAGAATGTATTTGAACCATTTGTGGAACATTGGGAAATATATTAAAAAGAAAAATAACATTTGTTTGCTTTCATCGTTTGCTTTATTGGCGAGTATCTATATCTGCAAGTGTTAATTAGTGATGACTTGAAGTTTTTCCAGCTAACTCTTTTATACATTTTCTTCCTGGACCTCTTCACTGTAGCATTCATTTTTCATCGTTGGTTCTCCGTATGAAAAATAACACTTTCAATGTCTTGATATCCTACTCATCTGACAGTAGCTTATTAGTCTTTTGATAAATGGAAAGTTCTTAAAGCTCTAGTGTACGTGGAAATACTCCAAAGTTATTTCAGAAGATACTCGTTTTTCTTTATAAAACAATGCGTATTTGTATGAATCTAAAGAAGTGATTCTTCATTGTATATTATACATACATACATACCTATATATATATATATATATATATATATATATATATATATATATATATATATATATATATATATATATATATATATATATATATATATATATATATATATATATATATATATATATATCACTTTTCTTCTTTAGGAAAATTTGTATAGTTAGAAACCTAATAAAACACTTTTTGAAAAATTTACATATTGTGACATGCGTTTCGCCTCTATTAGGGATTCTTCAGACACTGAAAATTCTCAACTACAGTAGTCATCCGAAACTAGGTAGGCAATTAAGTGGAATGAAAAATTAAGTGCAGTTATTCTTGACAATCCAAAGTCTTCAAATGGCGTAAATATTCAGAAGCGGTAACTAATTAAGGTCTATGTGATTATTTCATAAATTTCAGAATAATTTTTTTTATTGATTATGCCGTTTTCTATAGGTTAACTTGTCCTTTATTTCAATCAATTTATTTGAATTCAGTATTTCAAATGTATTCATACTAGTTCATCTATTTTAAGCAATAACAGGCTATTATATATATTATGAAAAACTTAAAAATTATTTCTTGTTTTTAGTCTGTCTTTGAAGTTCAAGCTGTGTATTTAAAGAAGATTCTGAACTGCTCCATTTCATTTGATGATTCTTTTCCATAACTGCTTTACGTCTCTGATGGCACTATATATTTAACTTAATTTCCAGTTAGTTTAATTATGTATATCTGGAGACGGAAACATTATTCGTCCAAAAATAAATTAACGAACTTACAAATATTCAGTGAAAATTCAATAAATCTATTTCAGAAGACATTATTTCCAGAAAAACATTTTATGATCGCATCTTTAACTTTGAATATAATCCAAATTGATTTAAATTCAATGAAGTGTTCATTATCGCCATAAAAACTAACTCATTTAAAAGGCCCATAAAATTTATCCATATAAAACACATAAAAAGAATTCCTCAAAATTTAATAAAGGAGAAAATGGAAGAACAGAATGAAATGTATATGCCTGAATGATATCGAAGTTCGGTAAAAAACTTCTGAAGTTATATTTCGGCGATAAAGGAAGGTTATCGCCCGATACGACCGTACCTCACCCCCACTTTCACGTACGCCATTGAATTTTACGAGCGTCTCTCAGACATAACGGCGCTACCGACGGCGCGGCGTCGACCGTTGAATCACAGAATCAAGACGCCGGCTGCGTGCGTTCACGGCAAAGGCCATAAAATTTTATGGCTAAAACATCGACCCGTTTCTATGGTTACGCGCACGGTACAGTAGGAGGTGGAGTTTTCGGCTATGTCGAGCACGTGCTTGTCGATGCCGGCTTCCGATTTTGACAGAGTGTGTATCTGGCGAATTGACATGTCTTGAATTTTGATGTGCCACTGTCTGCGGGTACTGAATGGATTAGAGGTGAGCTACATTGGAAATAATAGAAAAATAGGGTGTATTAACCCTTTCCGGCCCAAATTATTTTTTTGTGAAAAAAATATTATGTATGGTTTGATAATGGTTTATTAGAGATACTCGAAGAAAATGAAACAAATTTCAAGATAAAAAAACAAAAGGATTATCCTGCAGGATGTGGTCACTCCACATAACCAGTAGGAACATATAACCAAACAATATAATCTATTTTGCGTAATATAACATGAAACAGTTTTTGTCATGTTTCAAACACAATTCTACTTTGCACGCTGAACATTTATTACAAATCATACAAGTCATCTGCAGGAAGATTTTCTAAATATTCAGTTATTGGGTTCCCAACCCTCCCGGATTGCCCGGATGACTCCGGTAATAATGGTCAACCTCCCGACTTCCCGGGATGACTAATTTCCTCAGTTTTTTTAAAATTATACGCAACCGCGCTCTACTAATCAAACTTCGATTTTTAATGATTATGATTTTGTGGTAAAAAACTGTCAAATATTAGAAGCAGAGTATATATAAATTAAAAATAAATAAATGATTGACATTTTCTTCAACCCCCTCCCTACTGAACTCCTTAAAAAAATCTCCCGGGTTGGTCCTTTCGAAAATTGGCAACCCCATTCAGTAGGTAGGTACTCCAAACTTGCTTCCTCAGAAATAAAATAAGATAACACGATTACGTAAGTGCCCAGTGGTAACTTCAGGAGACCCCAACAAAATTAGTAATTTCGAAAGAAAGGAAACATTTACGTTCAATATATTCATGAAAATGCATAAGTAAGATATATGTTGAAAATAGTTATTTCGTGTATATTTTGTTGAATTTTGATTCCTCTGTATGAGGAAAAGTGTGTTCTGATTTTGAAGTTGTCAGTGATTGTCATTATATTTTTTCGATAAAAAAGTCAGATTTTATTGAACGTTTCTTTGAATATATTTACGATTCATTAGTATTTTCACTATTTACGATCCATATTTCGTCCTTCATACGACATATTCAATCACCGGGTAGGTGAATTTCGAATATTCAACATTTGGCGACCGTGACAGGACTCTGACTATGGAGAAGGTGAAGAAAGTACTTGCGGTTCAAAGAAGTTTATTTGACCAAGTTTTCGACGATGTTTTGAAATTGTTGAACAGAAAAGACATTGATAAAATAGGCATATTCAGTAAGATCAATCTCCTTGAACAGAAAATCGATATTTTAATGGATTTACACAGGCAAGTTGTGGATTTTCTGATAGATGATGAACATGCCTTGAAGTCTGAGATTACAATAGCTGACGAGTATTCTACGAAATATTATAGGGTAAAACTAATGGCAGACAATCTTTCGAATAAAGATTTCATTGCGGACAACGAATCTCACTGCTCTAGTAACTCCAGAAGAAAACTGAAATTGCCGACCATTGAGTTTAAAAAGTTTGGTGGTGAAATAAAAGACTGGCTCTCCTTTTGGAGCCAATTTCAACGAATCGACGATGATGAAGATATTGCTGTAGAAGATAAATTTCAATATTTGATTCAAGCGACAATACCTAATTCGAGAGCCCGGCAGCTTGTAGATAGCTACCCTCCCAGTGCAGAAAATTACACAAAAGTAATTGAAAGCTTGAAAACCAGATTTGGGAGAACAGATTTCCTGGTGGAGTTCTATGTACGAGAGATGCTGAAGCTAGTATTGAACAATCTTTCCAGTAATAATAATCTAAGTTCTCTCTACGACAAAATGGAATCCCAATTACGTGACTTAGAGACTCTCAATGTGACCTCAGAAACTTGTGCTGCAATGTTATATCCCCTAATGGAGTCTTGTCTTCCAGAAGATCTTATCCGAGTATGGCAGAGGAGTACCTTCTATGACACTGATTCTACTCTCAAAGATTGCTTAGATAAATTGATGAAGTTTCTCAGAAAAGAAGTTGAGAATGAGGAGAGAATCACTTTGGCAATGTCAGGATTTGGAATCCAAAATAAATCTAAGAAGAAAGATGATACTCCAAAACATCATATTCTGCCAACCGCTTCTGAGTTAATCAATAATAAATTCCAGAAGAACTGTCATTTTTGCAGTGGGGTCCATTCGGCTGAACTTTGTATAGAGGCAAAGAAGTTGTCTCTTTTCGAACGCAAGAAGAAACTTATGGAAAAAGGATGTTGTCATCAGTGTTTGAAATACGGGCATATTTCCAGAAAATGTCGAGTGTTCGTAACATGCACTATTTGTGGTGGTAGACATCATGCCATCATGTGCCCAAAGCCTGAAGGATCTGTACCTAAGACGACTGAAGTTGGTACGAATGTAGAGAACAATTTATCGAATAGTTCCTATTCTGAAGTTTTTCTGCAAACGTTAGTTGTCAATTTGAATGGTGTTAATAAATCTAGGACAGTTCGAGTGATCATCGATACAGGGTCTCAGAAATCTTATATAACGAAAGCAGTAGCTGATGAGATGGGTTACGATTGTTTGCGGCAAGAAGAATTAATTCACGCTCTTTTTGGCGGTTCAAGAACGAATGCTGTCAAACATAACTGTTATCGCATAAGATTGAGTAGCTTGAAAAATGATTATGCGTGTAATTTTGAAGCACTTGACCATACTGTTATATGTAGCAATGTAGCATGTATTCGTAAGGGCCCATGGATCGACCAGTTACAATCTATTGGTATTGAGATTACTGATTCACGAGAGGGAGCAATTGATGTTTTGATTGGTGCTGATATAGCAGGCAAATTATTTACTGGAAACCGTCATGAGCTAGAGTGTGGTCTGATAGCTCTAGAAACCCGGTTAGGGTGGACACTGATGGGAAAACTTGAAGAAAGCAGCATTGTGAGGCCGAAATCATCAATGGTAATGTCAATGTTTTCGAAAAACGAATCGATTTCTGATTTATGGAATCTAGATGTGCTTGGCATATCTGATCCAGGAGAAAAAAGAACACAAAAAGAAACCGAAAAATTTGTTATGGCCCATTTCTTGAACACAATAACCAGAAACGATGATGGGAGATATGAAGTTCGTATGTCTTGGATCGAGAATAACCCTCCTCTACCAAGTAATTATGGGATAGCCAGAAAACGACTCGATTATCTATTGAAGAAACTAGACGCGGATGGATATCATCAACAATATGATCAGGTTTTCAGAGAATGGATGGACGAAGGTATAATTGAAGAGGTTCCTGGCAAAGATTTACTGCAAGAGGGACATTATTTACCTCATCGTCATGTGGTGAAAGAAAACAGTTCAACCACTAAGATACGGCCTGTTTTCGATGCTTCTGCATGGGTGAAAAATCAGCCATCTCTGAACCAGTGTCTGGAAAAGGGAATCAATTTGATCGAGTTAATTCCTACCTTATTGTTGAGATTCCGCATGTCGAAATATGGACTGATTTCTGACATAAGAAAAGCTTTTCTGCAAATAAGCTTGAATGTTGCAGAAAGGGATTTTCTGCGTTTCTTATGGTTTGACGACTCAGGAGTGTTGAAAACATATCGACATGCGAGAGTAGTTTTCGGAGTTACCTGCAGTCCATTTCTATTAGGAGCAGTGATTGAGTATAATCTGAAACAATGCTTCGAAACTTCTACGAATCAAGAAACAAAATCCATCATAACTCAACTGCTCTGGAGTTTTTATGTGGACAATTGTGTCACGAGTCTGGACAGAACAGAAGAAATTGAAAATTTTATTCGAGTTTCCACAGAGTTATTTGCCGATGCCAAGTTCGATCTGAGAGGGTGGGAGCATTCAATTTTCGATGATAGTCTATTGACCACCAATTTATCTTCAGTTTTGGGACTTTGTTGGGATAAGAATTCAGATACTTTGCAGTTGAATTCAGAATGGTTTCTTGAAATCAATACAGATATCATCACCAAGCGAGTAATTCTGTCCACCGCTCATAGACTATTTGATCCCATTGGTTTTTCATGTCCGGTTTCTCTGTGCCCTAAGATATTATTACAGAAGATATGGGAGTCTACGGTGATCGAAGAATTGATACCTGGTCGAGATAACAAAACGCGATTGGTAAGATTGAAAACAACGAAAGGATCGATGCTGAGACCTTTACAGAGAGTGTACCCTCTAGAGACGAATTGCAGTGATGAATTGGATTTGTCTCAAATATCGAAAGAGAGGATTACCGAAAAGAATGTGCAGAGTGGAAAGATTGTTGATGGAAAGAAAGAGGTTGAAGACACTAATTCTGGAAGTTCTGAAGCACACCCTATCATCACCCGCTACGGAAGGAGAGTCAAACCTGTCGAGAGATTAGCTATGTAGTTGATTGAGTTGTTGAACCGAGTTCAATCAACTCAAGGTGGGAGGATGTTGAAAATAGTTATTTCGTGTATATTTTGTTGAATTTTGATTCCTCTGTATGAGGAAAAGTGTGTTCTGATTTTGAAGTTGTCAGTGATTGTCATTATATTTTTTCGATAAAAAAGTCAGATTTTATTGAACGTTTCTTTGAATATATTTACGATTCATTAGTATTTTCACTATTTACGATCCATATTTCGTCCTTCATACGACATATTCAATCACCGGGTAGGTGAGTTTCGAATATTCAACAATATAAGTTAATAACTTTGGAGCCATTTTTCCACCATTCATAAATAAAAATAACAAATTCACACAGTTTCAGCAGATCCTCTGAGTAGTGTCCAACTATAGTAAACAAATGCACGTTATACGCGCTTCTACTTATTTCGGTCTCTCTTCGATGAACACGTCAAATTTTGCTATGTTAGACAACCCACAAAACACACTGGTATACTGAAATAGCCAACGAGCAGTTTTACTCATGACTAACAAACTGTGGTCTTCCTAGCACCTGAAAGGGTTAAGGAATTCGGAAAGCGCAGTCAGCTGGAAACAAAGAGAGTACACCAACATCTAGTAGGAGCATCCTATCATATAGGCCAGTCAGTTTAGATAATTGACAATAATTCCAAAAGTTTTCAAACTTTAATGTAGGGTCGGAAAAGAGATAAAAATAAACTATGAAATTTTGCAACCTTTTACGAAGTCCGGAACATTTTTCAAATCGCAATAATAATGAATTTTGCCTTATGCTTGTGAAAAAGTTCTGCAAACTTGGAGTAGTATTAAATATATTATTTGATATCACGTATAAAATTTGCAACCAATTTAAGGGTACGGAACATTTTTTTATTCAAAATTAAAGTTTTTCTTCGATAAACTGACCAAAAAAAATTCAAAAAATTCTGCGAACTTGACAGATACTTCGGAAAAATATACCGCACACTTGTATAAATTTGAAACCTTTTACGTTGACCGGAACCGGAATGTTTATTTATAATTTTTTTAATTCTTGATAATTTTTTCGTGCAAGATGGTCTCGAAATAATTACAAGAGTTATGAAACTTGGTTGCAAATTTAGAAAACATCTATTCTGATGCATTTGCAAATTTGCAACCTTGTACGCGGTCCGAAACATTATGCAATTTGCAAAAATATAAAAATCCAAAAATCATATTTTTGCAAATTGCATAAAGTTCCGGACCGCGTACAAGGTTGCACATTTGCAAATGCATCAAAATAGATATTTTCTGAATTTGCAACCAAGTTTCAAAACTTTTGTAATTATTTCGAGACCATTCTGCCCGAAAAAATGAGCACGAATAAAAAAAATTATAAATTAACATGTTCGGGTCAACGTTAAAGGTTGCAAATTTGTACAACTGTTCGGTATATTTTTCCGAACTATCTGTCAAGTTTGCAGAACTTATGGAATTTTTTTTGGTCAGTTTATCAAAGAAAAACGTTAATTTTGAATAAAAAATGTTCCGTACCCTTAAATTGGTTGCAAATTTTATACGTGATATGAAATAATATATTTAATACTACTCCAAGTTTGCAGAACTTTCGGAATTTTTTTCACAAGCATAAGGCAAAATTCTATATTATTGCAATTTCAACAATCTTCCGGACTTCGGAAAAGGTTGCAAAATGAGATTTGTTCCTTTCTTTATGTAGCATCAAAAACTTTTGGAATTATTGTTAAATTTTCGATTTTCAATGTCTAAACTGACTGGTCTAATATGTCGATTTGAGGAGAAGAGTCTTTCCTGATACATCGTTGCATCTCCAGTGGCTCCCATCAGATCTTAACTACTTTGGAGTGGCTGTAAAGATGCGCAGTGATCGAAATTCCTCAGAAATACTCGAAATTCAAGCAGGAAAAATGTGGCGGTAAAATAAACCATTTAATATCAAAATTGTTCACTTCCCTAACATCAAGTCAATCCACGTACCAGATTCCAACCCTCTAACTCAATCAGCATAACCTGTAGGCTATGGGAGAAAAATAGCTGAAACTTTAAAACCACTAACGTGCACTACTCTATTATAAATTCAATTCAACCCTATATGTCAATCTAGATGAGCTATGGAGATGCACAAACCTTCAAACATCATGTAAAAACAAGAAATCTCTACACAAAAACTGAGTCAATGAGAAAAAATTCATACTGCCAAATGGCACTTTCTTAGCATCAACTCAATCCATGTCAAATTTTAAACTCTATACCTAACTCAATTTAAAGGGAGTTTGGGGATGAAACAAATCCCACAAAAGCCGTTTTGTAGCTCCATGCGCACTTCAAAAAACACTAGGAGGCTGAATTTCAAATATGTTGTAGATAATTTCCACATCTTGTAATTCCCTGCCCCTTCCTTACCCAGGGTTTGGAGATGGATCAAAAGTTTTGAGAATGTCATGAATTTGATAGGAGTTTTCATATAATTAAAGTTTTTTGTATAGTCTATATATATATATATATATATATATATATATATATATATATATATATATATATATATATATATATATATATATATATATATATATATATATATATATATAAATATATATATATATATATATATATATATATATATATATATATATATATATATATATATATACCGGGTTGAATTTTTTCAAGTTGAATCCGTTGAAAATCTCGAAAAGGAAACGGAAAAATGTTTCTAAAAAAAGATGATGGTTTTGAGGGGGAAGTCCACTTATGCTTGAAATTTTAAATGGAAACCTCTATTTTTTTATTGCAGAATCGTATTCTACGGCATAAAATACAGAAGTTTTGTACGATCAATTTTTTCACGATTCCTCACAGATGGCTCTCTAATCGAATTTGAATTTACCGTCTGAATTACCTTAACTTATCCGTTCTATTGATCATTCAAATGAAATCTGACGTTAACGTGGTTCAGAAGGTAAATTCGAATTCGATTACAGGGACATCTGTGTGGAATCGTAAAAAATTGTTCGTACCCATTTCAAAGTTCAAAGCTGACCCCTTTCCCCTCCACAATGATGAGGGAAAGAGGAGGGGTTTTAGCATAAGTAAACTTCCCCCTCAAAACTATCATCTTTTTATTCGAAACATTTTTCCGTAAGATGTTTCCTTTTTGAGATTTTTAACTGATTCAACTCAAAAAAGTTCACCCGGTATATACATATATAATTTTTTCAAATTTTTTTATTATTCACGAATGTCAAATAAGCAGAAAGTTTCAATTGTTTCCGATTGCAAATCATCATTTGTTTGAAAGGACCGCAAACTCTATTTCTACTGACAAATCAGTTTACAATTAATCATCGTCCATGAAACTCCTTTCAGTCCTTCATTTATATAATTAATATTCCCCCAAATAATCAATTCCTTACAGTTTGCGAAGCAGCAACTACATTTCAGAAAGGGGTTAATTAGTCCTTAACGGACTATGGACTACCTACCACCAAGGAGACATTTACGCTGCTTCCTACGACTTCAGTATAAGTTTGCCTGATATACGAGCCCCCTAATTGCCCTTTCAAAAATTCTTTACAGGAAAATGCATGAAATTATCCCTGTATAAATAAGAACTTAAGTAGTTGAAGAATAAAACCTGAGTCCATTCATTAACTGTTTTATTGCCGTTTCGTGTCTGGCTCCGAAATTGTTTTTAGTATATTCATTACAATGAGAGGTGCAGCTAGAGTTATAAAATAGACTTTGCCCATTTCAATTGTTGGAGTTGCTAAGATCATAAATGAATATATATATATATATATATATATATATATATATATATATATATATATATATATATATATATATATATATATATATATATATATATATATATCGGACAAAAGTAAAGCAACATTTTCGAGAAATGAAAGAAATCTCTATTGTATAATATCAAATAGAAGATATCGTATTTAAATATATTGTCTCTCGAATATCAAAGTAGGCTGCTATTATCGGAGGCAACAGCTCTTTCCAACAATTGAAACAAATGAATTTTAATTGACATAAACTTTGAAATAAAGTATTGTAACGCATCAAAAGTAGAGCAACACTTCAATATTTCCCTGAAAAATAAAGGTTTCAGTGAATGTGAAGGTAGAAATGTTTATTTTATGTTTAATTAATATTTCTGTGTTGGATTTATCATGCCAAAAAGTATTCTTATTTCGAAAGAATTAAAGCAGAGAGTAGTGACTGCAGACTTGGATGGCACATCACAAGCCAAAATTTCAAGACGATTTGTTTTACCCAGATACAGTGTATCCAAAATAATTTCAAGCTATTATGAAAGGGGACATTTAGAGAATCTACCGAAATCGGGAAGGCCAAGAAAAACAACGATTTGGACAGATAGACGCATTAAAAGAATTTCTCAAAACGATCCCTGGATGTTTGCACCTAGAATTGTTGCTGAATTTCCCGAAATAATGGTTAGTCCACGGACAGTTCAAAGAAAGTTGTTAGAAGCAAAGCTATTTAGCAGACGACTAGCTAAAAAGCCGCTTATTTTGGCAAGAAATAGAGTGGCTAGGCTTGAATTTGCACGCCGACATTCAAATTGGACGGTAGACATTTGGAAAAAAGTTTTATTCAGCAATGAAACACGTTATAAAATTTTTAATTCTGATGGAATGAAGCGTGTAATATGGCCAATCAACACAAGGTTTAATCCCAAATACTTTACACCCAGAGTTAAACATGGTGAAGGCAGTGTTTTTTTATGGAGTTGTTTCTCATAGAATGGGGTGGGCCACTAAACTTCATTAATGACACTATGGGTCGATTTGTATGTACAGATATAATGCAAAATGTAATGATGCCTTAGGCAGAGTGGGAAATGCCTTTGCATTTTATTTTCCAACAGGATAACGATCCAAAGCACTCTTCACGAATTGTTCAAGAATGGTTTCAAGAAAATAGCGCTCGGGTTTTGCAGTGGCCGGCACAATCACCAGACCTCAACCCCATCGAAAATCTATAGGAAGAAGTTGGGCGTGGAATTCGTATACAATTTTTTTACAAATGAACAATCGTTGATGAATAAAATCAATGAAGTTTGTACAAACTTTTCCGAAGACAGTGTTCAAAAATTGATTGTGTCAATGCCGCGACGTTGTCGGCAAGATATAAATAATAATGGATATTCTATTAACTATTAACGTAATACCTATAGCTATTGTAATTATTAAATGTGTTAGATGTTTTTTCATTGTGATATATAAAATAAAATACTGTTGACACAATTTGTTGCTTTACTTTTGTCGCACTTCAATTCATCGATTTTTATAATTATAAATATTTCTCTACCTCCATTTCGTTTGAATTTGTCCAAAATATTGTGGTATGTTACTTATACTATGAGGATAATATTTCATTGAAATAAGCCCAGGATTACAACAATAATAAATTAATTCTTTAATTCAAAGCCATAAAAGCACTTTGTTGCTCTACTTTTGTCCAATAGTGTATATATATATATATATATATATATATATATATTTATATATATATATATATATATATATATATATATATATATTTATATATATATATATATATATATATATATATATTTATATTTATAAATATATATATATATATATATATATATATTTATTTATATTAATATATATATATATTTATATATATATATATATTGTATATATATATATATATATATATATATATATATATATATATATATATATATATATATATATATATATATATATATATATGTATATTCATTCACCACTTATCACGAATAGTAGGCTATTGATGTTTGAAAACCTATTGTAAAAATAAGTTAACATTTCGTCAGAAAATTTGTGACTTGTTGTTTATAAAAAATAAATAAATAAAAATTCATTTAATCATAATATAATATTCAACTATATAAATTTATATCTAATATTAGATGGAAAAGAAACAACATAAACCTTAACCACGTAATGTACATAATATATATTCTTAGTTGATGGAATCCGTCGTTAGTACTTGATAATTCAACATGATGAACAAAAACTAAATTTGAATTTACTACGTTTATTATCACAAAAATACTTTGAAAAATATTACACTGCGATTGCAATTTCGGTCACGAGACCATCCTCGGGAAGATTGAGTTAGGAAGTGAATACATAATTATAGATTTGCGTTTACGGGTGGGAAAGAATCATTGCAGGTAGGTACCTAAATAGACAAGAGGAACACATTTCAAGAAGCGCTAATAGAAGTGGATTTCTCAAATTGATAGAATAAAATGTTCATAGAAAAATTGTTATTCTTTGAATACACTAAATATAGGTGAATATATCAAGTCAATCTGGTCGTTCAGCAAGACATCTTTTGCATTATGATTGAGTTCAAAAATTTCTAATGATTCTAAGTAAGTAAGTTTGGTTCCTTTCGGTAATTTGTGCATAATTTGAAAATTATCTAATTGTGGAAATGGGAGGTGGTTTTCAGGGCAATGATTTGAAAACGTTAAATCCGTTTTATTTTTCAAAAAATATTGTTGGTGTTCTTTGAATATTGTCTCAAACGATCGACCAGTCTGACCTTTATACACTCCTTCACATCAGGAGTTTATAGACACTCCTTCACATCAGGAGTTTATAGGTTTATTTGTAAAGGAGTGTATAAAGGTCAGACTGGTCGATCGTTTAAGACAATATTCAAAGAACACCAACAATTTTTTTTGAAAAATTAAACGGATTCAACGTTTTCAAATCATTGCCGTTAAAACCACCACCCATTTCCACAAATAGATAATTTTCAAATTATGCACAAATTACCGAAAGGAACAAAACTTACTTACTTAGAATCATTATAAATTTTTGAACTCAATCTTAATGCAAAAGGTATCTTGCTGAACGACCAGATTGACTTGATATATTCTCCTATATTTAGTGTATTCAAACAATATCGATTTTTCTAAGAACATTTCATTCTACCAATTTGGGAAATCCACTTCTATTAGCCCTTCTTTCAATGTGTTCCTCTTGTCTATTTAGGTACCTGCATTAATTCTTTCCCACCCATGAGCGAAAATCTGTAATTATGTATTCAGTTCTTAACTCAATCTACCCGATGATGGTCTAGTGACTGAAATTGCAATCGCAGTGTTATATTTTTCAAAGTATTTTTGTAATAATAACCGTAGTAAATTCAAATTAAGTTTTTTTTCATGTATATTCTTAATTATTTAATTTATAGATTCTTCTTTGAAAACACATTGATCGCATGATGTTCTGAGGATGTGTTGAATTATTATTTGATAACTTTCGTCAATTAATTGTGTATGCATTCCTTTTCTGTTAAAAATTAAATATGTATTTGATGTTGGACAAATAGGGATAGTCTTAAATGAGTGGATAATATTGAGGTGAGGTTGTTTGTACTTGAATTTGCTAATTGATTTGTTGTGTTTTTATTCATTCTGTTTTTCAGAAAAATTGAATCTCAATATATTGTACTCAAATGTTTGATATCAGTTTTGTCGTTCATGACTTTCGTTAAATTTTAACGTAATTCCGAATTTGATGCAGTACTTGGAGCGTGGCTTTTTTCAACTGAAATTTCATTGATGGAGACAGACATCATTCTGAATCCTGCTCCACTCAAAGCGGCTAAGGCTAGGGAAATGTCTGACAAATTCATCCTAACTAGATTGAAAGTCGTAAATGTACGTTTTATCTCTATACGCGAACAACTTTAATTCGACAGGCAACAGAAAGAAGCTGTAAGAATCCAATTCTTCACTTCATCGAATATAACCTATGAAATAATCAATTGAGTTATATGGATCGAATTTCTTAGTCCGTCTAGCTGTTTAAAAATACTCCTGAACGAAGATTCAGCAACCATGATTATTTTCAGTTTTTGATAATATAATCAATTACATCGAAGTAATAATAATATAGTTTTTACATTACCTACGATAAATTAATTGTATCCTCCAGTAGTAGATAAATGATTTGAAACTGTCAATGCAGTTCAAATAATTTTCTTCAGCTTTTGATTACAATCAATGCACGAGGAAAAATATATAGGACTGGGAAGCCCAAAAACAGTTTTCATTTATCAGATCTCTACACTGTTGATAACACGTGAATGAAAGATTTGTTGAATATCTTTGTGTTCACTACTAATATCCACGATTACTATATTGGAGTCTATGAAAACCGTAGCGCCAATAATTAGCAATCGTAGAACACATTACCCACTGCAAAGATGAGAAATGTTTCGATGTAATCTAGACCACAATAGTCTAATGGAAAAATAGGGTGATTATGGAATGCGGCAAGCGCAGTCAGCTGGACACGAAAAAAGTACACCAACATTTAGTAGGAGCATCCTCTAATTTGTCAATTGAAGGAGAAGAGTCTTTCCTGGTACATAATGGCAGCTCCAGTGGCTTACATCCATAGAGATATTACAGATAGAGGCGACAAGCCATAGGCCGCTCTGTAAGTGGCAACGTCAGTCTCGAAACTCAGTGGGAGCGAAAGAGAGAGACGATCGCAGAGTTTTTCTGTCCTTGTCAAACGTAAACATAGACAGACGTAACTGTCAGAGTCTAACCTAACCTTCAGATTCTCTCTCTCCCTCACTTGAGCTAACAAGTTTCAGGCTGGCTTGTCGCCTCTATCTGTAATATCTCTATGCTTACATCAGATCTTAACTTCTTTGGAGTGACTGTAGAGATTCGCAATGGTATAAAATTTTCTAAAACATTTCAAATTTGAACACGGCGAAATTTGAAATGCGGCGGTGGGAGAAATCATTTAATATCCCAAGTGTACACTTCCATAACATAAAGTCAACCCACGTACCAGATTCCAACTCAATCAGCATAAGCTGTAGACTATTTAACACTGATATAATAGTTATTTATGTACCGAGTGCGTTATATAGATCCTAACGCCCGGAGGGCCTTTGGCCCAAGAGATGAATGTTGCCCGATAGGCGTTAGGATCTAGTAACGCACGTGGTGCATATAAGATTTTATTTTTTCATGAACAAATTATTTTAATAATATGAAAAATCGATTTTAAAATCGGTCATTCCATTTTCCTTCTCATAGTAGGCATGTCATTCGTTGATATTTTGACGTTTGCGAATATTTTTGTGATCATATTTAAAAAATGTCACTGCTGCTTTCTTTGTGCAGTCTTATAAAAATAATGGAAATGAAAATGAATTCACCCAAGAATATCATAGAAAAAGCAGCCAAAGCTGCGAATAATTTATTGCCGGAGAAATCCAGAGTCGTATACGACTAGGATTATGAAGTATTTAATCAATGGAAATCGCTTCATTTCTCCTCGTACAATGAGCGGGTGTTAAAATCCATAACGCCCGCTGATAACGCCCTAAAGCATGAGTGTATTTATAGCAACCGTATCTAAGGTAAAATCAACAAATAATATATACAAGTCAAAAACAACCTATCATTTATAATATCACAAGAGCATCGAAAATAATCGATTATACTTCCGAGACGCGAGAGGTATTTTGCGAAACATCACGAGAGCACAGCTCGATTAATGTTTTAAGAAAATACGTCGAGTGACGAGGTCAGTGTTACGATTATTTTCGTTTGCTCGAGTTGGTATTCTTGATGATTATATAACGAATAAACAACATCACCAGAATTACAACCAAAGCGTTGCATATTGAAAAATTGAACGAAACTTCACCAAACTTAATTATTGATTTTCTTGGACAAACGTCGAAAAATCGTCAATATGAAAACATTCACATTTTGACACGAGGCAAAACACCAAAATGATTATATCATGTCTTCAAGGGTATATTCACTTATTAATACGCAGTAAATATCCAAAATTCACGGAATCTATTAGATTATTCACATATGAGTTATATAATCAGTTATAATATCTCAAGAGCATCAAAAATAATCGATTATCCTTCCGAGTCACGAGACGTTTTTTGCGAAACATCACGAAAGCGTAGCTCGAGTGATGTTTTAAGAAAATACGTCGAGTGACGAGGTCTGTATAACGATTATATAACGAATAAACAACACTGCTAGAACTATAACCAAAGCGTTGCATATTGAAAGATTGCAAAAAAAATATTTCTGCACTGCGTGCAAAAAAATACAGAACAACGTTGTCAAATTTCAATCGTTTATTAAACATATCAAAATCATATCGCGGAGTACGCGTAACAAAACTTTAATTCAACTATACGAAACTCTGCTTGTTGAAGGAATATAATTTGAAATTTCCTTTACTTCACCAAGTTTCCTTGGCATCTTTCTGAATGAATAAATAAATCTGATTAATTATTACTAAGCCGAAGTAGAGGTTTTCAGACTGTCAGAGTTTCGCAGAAAATCATGGTAAATTTTTGATGAGAACAAGTCAAAGTACTAGAAACATTTTCTTGTGACATATCATCTTGAGAATATCCTGTGAGTGAAATATTCGAAAACTGTTCGAGATGGAAATTCTTGAGAATTTTCTGGCTTGTGAATAATAAAACCAGAGAGTATATATTTTCCGCTCGATATTTACCTACTACAAACATTGCGAAAAATGGAATTTCTACAAAACATTTTTTAGCCAAATACAATTAAATATTTACTGGATTTCATCCTAAATGCGCGTTTGTTTTTTATTCCTTTTGAGTTTATGGAAGTTATCTCTGCATAGATTCCATAACAAAATAAATTTTCTACACTGAATTGCAACTTACAAGAAAGATATTCTGAAGATTTTCATCTAGAAAAGTTATTCCTTTAGAATTAATGAACAAAATGAGAGGATTGTAGATTTAAATGAAATACAATGAGAAAATAAATTTCAAATAAAGAGCTGAGTTGTAGTGGGACACCCGGTTGAACGAAGTTTCATCCGCTATATATTATGTATTAAATAACATTCATAATGAAATAAATTACCAATGCCTGAAAGTAATTAAATAAATTCATTCTATATATATATATATATATATATATATATATATATATATATATAAATATATATATATATATATATATATATATATATATATATATATATATATATATATATATATATATATATATATATATATATATATATATATATATATATATCCTTTGATTTGTTTTCTTGGGTAATTAAGTCTATTTACAACTGATGGTATATTTACATCCACAGAAATATATTTAACGTTTCAGCAATCACTGTTGCCATCATCAGAAAATTGTTTTGTTGTCATCCATAGCTTCCTTCCGTACACAAGAGTGGCAAATTCATTTAAAATTACATGTAATTAGATATAAAACGAAAACATTTTTGAAAGACGGTGGAACAGTATACGTTTGAATTAAACTGAAATATACTGCACAATATATTTCAGTTTAATTCAAACGTATACAGTTCCACAATTTTCAACAAAACAATTTTCTGATGAAGGCAACAGTGATTGCTGAAACGTGAAATATATTTCTGTGGATGTAAATATAGATATACCATCAGTTGTAAATAGACTTAATTACCCAAGAAAACAAATCAAAGGGAAAATATATGTAAAAGGTCTAAGAAATCAAGGAAAAATCCGAAAACCAAATATATATATATATATATATATATATATATATATATATATATATATATATATATATATATATATATATATATATATATATATTTATATATATATATATATATATATATATATATATATATATATATATAAGTATATATATATACCTATATTTATATATATATATATATATATAGTGAAAAGAAAACTTATTTTGTTGGATATTTTTAGGTTATTCTTCTACTGATGAAACTGACAGTTTAAAATATACGTTTTGAAGGTTATCACCTCCTTCCTCAGTATTTAATTGATATAGAATTTTTACAATAAACTAATTCTAAAGACGCAATGTTTACGTGTAAACTAAAATTGTTCATTAACTTTCGAAAATTGAACACAAAATCAATTAAATAAAGATAAATACAAAATTAATAATAAATGAGTAAATTAATTAGATGGTTGAGGCTTGAGAACTTGTACTTTCAAAGTATCATTAATTAAAAATTGAAAAATAAATAATTATGAATGAATATTACATATGAAAGGTTTATTTAATTATTTCACTATCCCTCTTGACTGCCTCAAGGCTCCCCATTTGCCTGACTCAACTACCACCCCATGGAAGTCTCCAGCGCCCACTGAGGGGCGGTATCGACCCTCTTAGGAATTACTGTTATGCGAAATTCCTTCATAAAAAAATATTCACTGAATTTCATTCAATATTTTGAAATATCACCAGGTTAATTCACTTCGCATTAAATTATCACTTTGGGCATCACATAATTAACTAATTTCTTATAATAATAATTGCTCGAGAGGGCTGGTTTTAATTATAATAAACGCTATTTATGTTTCGAAAGGCGATAAATAATCCAGTTGTCAGTTTCGCTATATTAGCTTGAAATATTAATTTATTGCCTTGGAACACGAGACGGACGAAATTCTGTATATCAATTTCCGCATTACGAGCGCAAGAGTGCATCTCATTAGTATTCATTAAAATCTACCGGAGGCCCCCATGTGTTCATTTAACGAGTGTATTTCCCTATATGCACAAATGCATTATAGTACGCCGGTTCACAAGTTATAGTAGCGTTTCTAAAGGCTATATCATGCAAGTTACGATCGGGTCCGCACGATTCGTACGTTCAAGATTAAAATTGTTCGGGACGTGTATAATACAGTATATATATACAGCCGGCACGTACTTTATGACCCAGTAAAACCCCCTGGACATCTGGGGTGAGATTCGCCATATATTCCTTGGTATCGATCTAGTTTTTATTGGTTATACTGTTTCGCATGGTTACAGTCGAAACTTTGTCAAACAAATCCAAAAATATAAAAAGCGTTTTTCAAAATGAGCGATTCTGATGGAAGTTTTTTTTTCATTACAGCACTAGTGCTGTAAAGGCATCTATTACAGCACTAGTTCTGTAATAGGTGCCCTTACAAAACGATTTATAGAACTGTAAAATTCATATTACTAAATGAAAGTAGATAAATTATTTTATTTTTCACTTTTATATTATTTGTTGATTTTACCTTATAAGGTTGCTATAAATACACTCATTATGCCCTAGAGCGTTATGAGCGGGCAATATGGATCATAACGCCCCCTCATTGTACGAGGACAACTGAAGCAATTTCCATTGATTAATTACTTCATAACCCTAGTCGTATAATACCACTCTGGATTTCTCCGGCAAGGAATTTTTCGCAGCTTTGGCTGCATTTTCTATGATATTCTTGAGTAAATTCATTTTCATTTCCAATATTTCTATGATACATAAAGAAAGCAGCAATGACATTCACTAAATATGATGACAAAAATATTCACAATCGTCAAAATATCAACAAATGACGTGCCTACTATGAGAAGGAAAATGGAAAGTAGGTATAGGAGCAATGAACCGATTTTGAAATCGATTTTTCATTATAATAAAATAATTTTTTCGTGAAAAATAAAATCTTGTATGCACCACGTGCGTTATATAAATCCTTACGCCCTGAGGGAAACATTCGGCCCGAGGGATGAATGTTGCCCGATCTATATAACGCACTTGGTACATAAATAACTAATGCTTGACTCAAAGATCAATAATATCATTTGTTGAGTTGAAAAAAATCAGGCTATCGGTTCAAATATTAGACCGATCAAAAATTAACTATATGATATAATATATAAAATTATATAGAAACAATAAAAGTTTAGCTCTGACAGGTTAATTCAATTAATTATTATAAAAGAATCAATGTATAAAATTGTACGTTTAGGTGGTACATCCACCTTCTTCAGCACTCAATATACAAATCACAAACAACCTGCGAACGTATTATCATAAGTAATACTGGACATATCAGAAGATACACAAACCTTTAATGTAACATATACACATATATAATCGATTAATACAATAATCTTGTCAAATACATCCACAAATGATTAAATGAAATTAAACTTAATTGACTAACATTCTGATTAAAATCTGTCTGTCATATAGTATATCAAGTCATGTGTCTTGTCACTTATTTTCTTTATGTTCGTGTATCTGG
>JARQZK010002897.1:1097500-1130000 GCA_030704885.1 Cynegetis impunctata | reverse complement strand
TTCTTCATTATCGATTTATTACAGGAAAATTTTTTCTTCACATGCAGCCTCTAAATCTTCTTGAAAGGTACACTTCCGTTATCTAAATAAATTCCAAAGAACAATTTTCATACCGCCAACCTACACAATGCGTGAAATAAAACAAGAATAATTTATCTCGATCTCAACAAATGAATGTAAAGTGTACGCTAGTACAGTATTCCTTATTCATGTCATGTTCGCCGAAACGCTCCAATGAAAACAACAAATACACAAAACACCAACACGAAAGGAAACCACTCCACTTAAGTGTGGATAGTTTTAATGCACGACCGTTGTACACGCTGAAAAAGGAGATAATTTGTTTGCACAATACTAAACGCCGAACGTCGAGCATTGTCAAACCGGTAATAAAGAGATCGCATTGCTCGGCGGTCAAGTTCAATTCAGTACCGCTTGCGGTGGCTAATACGCCGTGTGACGGAAAGTTAATGGGCTTTTTCGCATTCGACGAAATTTGGTGCGACGAAGTTCAAGGTCCGAGAACTGGGATCTGAAGTACAAATGGAATAGTATTTTTCTGCAGCAGGTGCATAAAATCAGGCGCTCATTGTATATTGAAAATCGCTGCAAATTGAACCTATATAGGTACTTCCACATCATTATAACTGACATTGTCAAACTTTTTGAGCAATATATAATTTTTATAACAAATAGCAACAACATAACAACAACAATAAAACAATTCAAACAGTGAACTCAGTGTAGTTTTTAGGTCTTTATATTGATGAGTCGCTCAAATGGTCTACTCATATAGACATATTAACAAAAAAATTATCTTCTGCATGTTTCGCCATTAAAACGGTTTCTAGAGAGCTTTCAATTTCTGCTGCGTTGTCGACATACTTTTCTTTATTCGAATCACACCTTCGTTATGGTTTGCCATATTGGGGTTCATGCAGCCTCTTCCACTTTGAGTCTGTTTTCAGATTGCAAAAGAGAGCAGTTCGTTATATGTTTGATCTGAGCAGAAGGACACATTGCGAATTCTACATTAAAAAATTCAAAATTCTAACTCTTCCTTCACTATTCATATTCGAATCCGTCTGTTTGGTTCGCAAACACATTCATAACTTTTCAGAAAGACCAAATCATAGATATCTCACAAGAAATTCAGATATCGATATTTATTTAATAACGCCCACCTCCGTCTTAACAAAAAACTCCTTTACCTACAATGCCGGAAAGTTATACAATCATCTACCATTGGAGCTAAAATCCTTGAGTACGTACAAAAAGTTCCGAAGTTCAACTAAGGCTTTTCTTTTGGAGAGACCATTTTACTCAGTGGCAGAATTTTATTCTGTAACTGAATTTCACAATGTAACATAGACCCTTGAGATCCACATTTAGTAGCAACATATATTAATGTTATGTTTTTTTTTGTAATATACAAAATTTTATATCTGTATAATAAGTTTAGTTGACAAATATGTTGATTCTTAACATATGTTTATACATAATTGACTGATAAATGTTTTTCTATTTTGTTCTTCTATTTAATAGATTCTTGTTTTGTTCAACGATTGAAAGTGTGTTTTGTTTAATTAGTTATCATTGTTAAATTTTATTTTCAATTTTTTATAGGTATGTGCTTTGTCGACAAAATTTTGTAATTTCATAGGACAATAAAGCTGTTTCTCTCTCCTCTTTCTCTCTCATATGGTAACTTGAAAACTACTCGATATTTTCAACAATTTTTACCCCCTCTCCTTTATACCCCCTCCCTCAACCTTCATAATTTTGAATAAAATTATTGTATACATTATTAAAATCGGAATCTGTATATCTGAAACCCTTGAAAAGACATATTACTCAATTTTTACAATAACTTTCAATTTCAACCCCTCTTTTTGATCCCCACCACTATTTGGTGTTAAAATGGCATATCGATTGTTAAATCGGAATCTATATGCCAAAACAACCCTTAAACGACATATTACTCGATCTGATAAATTATGTAGCGTGAAAAAAAACGAGAGCATAGCTGCCCCTCTATCGGGAATGAATTACCTTGAAAAATGTAGAAATTTGTAATTATAGTTGTATTTCTCTGATTTGTCAACAAAGCAAATTTGCTTTGTTGACAAAAAAAAGAGAAAATTTTCTCTTATCACTTATTTGTCAAAAAATGTGTAAAAATCTAACTCGGTGCTATCCCTTCCAAAAAAAGTTAAAGGGTTGCTACCACCTCCATAGGGGTTAATTTTCGGGGATAATATTCATGTTGAAATGTGTCCCCCTCAAGACTAAAGTTGTGTCCCGGCATTTTTTCTGAAGATACGTAATTTTCTTGTTATTTTAGCGGAATCTTTTCAAAAGGTACATTCTGTATTTATACATGTGACGTCACGAAGCTTATGACTCGGCCCCCCCAGTTGTCACACTTCGTTACCTCTCCCACTCCCTTAACGTGTGACGTAATTCATGGAAAGACCCTGCATGATCGTGTTGAAATTCGATAATTTATATATTTCAATTGTACTGCAGTAATATTTCATTGAATTGGATGATTCGATATTTTTAATTTTTTCAAATTTAATTTCTAATAAAAAATAAATTAAATGAATTATTCAACACAAATTTTTATATTAAGCATATCTATTCAATAAAAAAAATTTATTTTTTTATATAAATTTTCTATTATAAAACTATTTTAATTACAAATTTACTTTAGATTTGAATTTTAAATTATTTCATTTAAATTTCACAGTAAAGAAAAAATCAAAAGAATTTTTCCTTTCAAAAAATCCATATAAAAATTAATATTGATATGAAGATAAAGATAGTTGAGGTTGAAATTCATCTAGAACTTGATCTATTTGAATAGGAGC
This sequence comes from Cynegetis impunctata, assembly GCA_030704885.1. Taxonomy (NCBI): domain Eukaryota; kingdom Metazoa; phylum Arthropoda; class Insecta; order Coleoptera; family Coccinellidae; genus Cynegetis; species Cynegetis impunctata. The sequence goes on along the minus strand of JARQZK010002897.1, from coordinate 1,127,127 downwards.
CTGGAGCATGTGTAATTACAACTGCAGAAAAGAAACTCTCATTATTTATAGTGGAATTAACATTATTTATTGTGTTAATAAATAACAATACCTCAAGTTAATAAAACCTGATGTTAATCTTTAAAAGAGCACGTTCACGTGCTGGTACCAACTGCGACACATGTCACGATTGTTTTATTCGAACGCATTCAATATTTTTGACTACTCTATTTCCATTCGCGCTGCAAGGCCAACTAACGTTTTGGACCCTTTCAATTCACGGCTCTCCATCGGGCTTATAACAACCCCCTCATCCTATATATTTCTATTTCTTGACATTTATAGCCGATTATTTAACCCGGCTCATGTCGTTATAGCGCGCACACACTATCCAGTTATGATTCATCAGCGAGCTTTTTCTCCACCCTTGTGCATGTGATATTACGGAATATCGAGTCAGGTCGTGAGCGACCAAATTTAACAAGTCCTAGAATACACTATGTACTAAGAACTCTTGCCAAATTCGTCGGAGTGTGACAATTTAATGACTAAAATCGATGATTACTGATGAAGATAAACATGCTCTTGCACCGTTTTATTATAAAACGTCGTTTAACTAAACTTGGTTTAATTTTTAAACTACGTTTATATTTCTGGTCGTTGCACCAAGGAATTATAACCGACCCGTTGCTAAACTACGTTTTTGTATTATTTTGGATGAAACAGCGATGTACATGAAGTAAAAAGAAGAAACAGAATTTATTTCTCTACTTTTCTAACCTAGTTTTAATAGTAAAGAAGTTTTTTTTTTGTGATTTGTATTAAATATGCATAAAATGGAAGATAAAAATAAAAGGAAAAGGGGACAACACTGATACTTTCAAGATAGAGCGGGAAACTGTGGATGTATGAACTCCAACAAATTGAGCAATACTGTGCAAATGTCTTCCATGGGCATACAATTTTAATGCTAAGAGTAGCTGATCCATGGGGGACAAGCTGTCATTCCTACAAAGTTATATAGGTTTAATGGGCACTCTACCCTTTATGTCATATTAATAAATTTTTTTTGTGGGTATTTTTAATTATGGAGAGTAAATTTTCATTCATAAGTTAAATGAGTGCCATAATCATTAGTATACATAAACTATAAATCCACGCCTTCAGTTCTGCTGGCCATATTTTTCACCACCTAAAGAGAATAACTGGCAAAATACCTATAAGATGATTATTGTTGATTGAACAAAAAAATCTATAACAATAATACAATATAATCGGATACCAACACTTTTGCATAGCTAGACGATTGCCAAGCAAACATTTTTGAAATAAATATGTATGTACTGTTGCAGGCTACCATATTCCAGGAATTCTAGAACGTCCAAGTTGTCGTTATCGGTGCACACGAATTGCGGTCGATTTTGCGAGAGTGACTGAATTGCGGTCAAAATTTTTGTGCCTACCTGAGGAGTCCTAATCTCCAACCGAACTGCGGTTAGAAACTTATTTAGGGGCAACAGGGTAAATTGAAAGTAAAAATGTAAATTCTAATTTTTATAAAGATATATATATATATATATATATATAATATACAAAACATATAGAAATTATGCAATACTACAGACGTACATCTACATCCATATACATCATAAAACTACTTCACTAAACTTATAACTAACACATTTTACAAAATTATACCTACTAATATCTTTTTTATGTACTAACATATTTTGTTGTTGATAAACTCTTGTTTATCTAATACATTTTTTCGCACAAATCTCGTTTTATTATCAATAACAGAATTTATTTTAATGTAAGTATCTGTTTGAATGCTTTTTAACGTTTCTATAAAAAGATTAATGTTGGGGTGCGGAGAGCTGCAGGTTCTGCTAAATTTTGAATGAAAAGATTCGCAAGCGGTTAACCGCCTAATACATGATATGTATAGAGATTTAAGATAAAAAGATTAACCATCCAAGACCCCCCGCGACGTAGGGCTTGACCGCAATTCAGTCGTCGAAAACAACCACCTAAGTACCCTTCTACCTGCTTCAAATTCTGACCGCAATTCGTGTGTCTCCGTCGTTATAGATATCAAACTCTTCATAAAACATTTTAAAAAATTTTTAAAGAAAAAATAAACCGTTCCTTTTACAAATAACCTCAAAGTTTACTCAAACTACAAATTGAACACCGAAAATTGGCCGTTTAATTTATGCGGAGTTTAGGGCGTCTTAAACGCCGTTTATATTTTGGTGCAAGCGAAAATGTCAAATTAAACTCGGTTTACCGTTAAACTTAGCTTATGTAATAATATACGGTGCAAGAGCCTAAAAGTCGAATAATCATTAAGCAGAGTTACAGCATAAGTAATTCAAAGCGCCCCAAACTATTTGATGTTTTCACATTATTTAATTACTGGGTGGAATAAGATCTTTTTTATCTAGACCAGGCATACATATATGTAATCTACGGCCCGCGAAAATTTGTCCCGTGTTCAAATTCATAAGAAGAACGCCTCCCTTTAATTGAAAAAATATTACATCATACAGCAGTTTTCAAAAAAAAATAATGAATAAGTACTTTCGTTTTGAAAGATATATGAAGAATCGACAATATTATAAACAAAAAAGTATATTGTTTTATTAGGAGTAAAAGTGATACTTTTTGTGGCGAGACTAAATGTTTGTCGGCTGAACGCAATGAGGCCGACAATTTTAGTCGAGCCACAAAAAGTGCTTTTCTCCGAATAAAACATGCGATTTTCTCCGCAAACGGTGTTCAAACGATAGAATTAAGATGATATTTTTAAAGAGGATTAGATTTGAAGAAACGTAAAACTATATTGCTTTGCTTACTGGTTTTGTAGATGTCAAGGCAACACAAATTTGACAGTTCAATAAAATAATTGTCAGAAACATTTAAGGTCACTTATCTACGCACTATAGGACTGTACGTTTTTGGTGAGTACCCGAGTATTAAGAAATGACTTGTTGTATTAAAATATATAAAATTTTTCTTACAGATTACATTATGTCGGATTCGGAACCCAACTGTATGCTGTCCGACGTGCTTGATATTGCCGTGAGAGTACAAAAAAGTGTACTTTTTTGTACGCTCACGGCCGGACAAAAAATTAAAAACAAAAGGATGTCTGAGAAATCAAACTTCAACATTGAGAACTGAGGTTAAAAAAGTCGTGATTTCTTGACGTTTGCGGGAAAATATAATTTTTTTTCAACTCAATTTTTTACAATTTTATGTCGGTTCCGAATGGCCAATGGTCTTGAAACTGAGTCATTACCCAACAGTTAATTATATTTAGAACCTCAATTTCATTGGACATACACAACACCCAAGAGCAAGGTGGGACTCAAACCCCCGTATTGATTAGCCTCGAAAACAAGTTTTTCTTTTCAGATGCGAATCAAAAACATGTTTTATTTTTCGACCCTTTTTACTTATAGTGCTGTTGATTTTAAATAATTTTCCGATGAATTACAATATTCAAATAGTTTTTCTTCTCTCATTTCGAAATATTTTCGTTTCCCTTTGCAATAGATGAAGGCAAAATTACATTTTTCTTGATGAAAGTGCTTGAACATTTGTGGGACTTACGTTCAAAAAACACATTCAAAGATGTAAAACTCATAGAATTTTATCAGAAATATTTTTCAAAAGAGAAATTTACAAGTCTTTCCTAATTTCCTAGAAAAGTAAAAGCTCAGTTTGGCAGCGATGACAGAAATTCTTTTGCAAGCTTTCGAGACTTGTTGTACTTTTATGTATCCTAATACGTAGCTGAGCGAAGAAGAAGATGTTTAAGGATGTGGACAATATGGAGTATACTCGATGAACTAATGAATATATTCCGGAAAAATATAATCACATTTAACGTCCTGAATGTTATTGATACTTATATGTTTGAAATAACGAGATAAATTACTATCGACTCACACTATTGGGTTCTGCACTATCCATAAATCAATGGTAAATTGTACTCACCTGAAAAAAGAGAAGAATTAATTTAAAATGCGATATAAACACAAATTTAAATTTTTATATATATATATATATATATATATATATATATATATATATATATATATATATATATATATATAGGTATAGTGAAAATGTTAACACATCAACTAACAATTTGAGGATTTGTTTACAGTTGGAAATAATAAATATGCATACCCAAATATCGTAATATCATATATAAATATATATATATATATATATAGGAAGAAAGTAGTAGTTGCTGACTAGTTAGAACCGAACTAGTAAATAGTGGGGAATGCAGCAAAGTAAAAGAGAACTCTTTAAAGGTTGTCCAAGCTTTCGGAATTCTTTAATTCCATCATCAGGGAAACTACAAACATTATGGTACCAATCAACAAATTCACAAGACTTAGTGGAATTTCAACTTACCACTTTGATGAGAATGGTTACTAAGATTTACATGAAACATTTCAATTGACACATAGTTAAAATGAATTGATACTATACTAAATTAAAATATATAAAATCGTTATTAAAATTACTGATACATGGTTTAAAATTATTAAAACATTAGTACATTCACGTGATTAGTAGTCATTAATTTTTTTACAGGTTAGAATGAAACTGACTGACATTTATGTCTTATGTCACATTGAGGTTGGTACCGAAATTATAAATATCTATGGATCAACTGTTTGAGAGATGGAAATGTTATTTCTATGGAAATTTTTATCTATTGTTAATAAATATGAATAGATCTCACTTAGATATCTAAAGAGGTGAAAAAAGTTTGAACAGGAGCACCATTCGTTACATTGCCATCAATAATAGTACTGTGTACCGTATTCTTCGTATTCATAGGTATTAGCGATGTCGAAGTGCTGAACAAAATATTTTTAACCAAACTGCTTGGATATGAATTCTCTAAAAACAATCTAAATAAAATATTCAGATTTTTGTTATGGAATGAACTGTCAGAAATTTTTAACACTCTATCCTTCATTTGTTTAACCAAATTTACTTTCATTGAATGTTTGTGGTAGGATAAATAATTGATGTATCTTCCAGAACTACATGGTTTTCTATACCAATCTATCACTATATTATTATCAGTTGTTCGTATGAACCTAGTGTCTAGAAATGGTACAGACTTGTTGTCATCTTCTGTTTCAATAGTAAATTGTATGTATGGGTCTCCTGTTAAAACTTTTTTCACCTCTTTACCGTACATAAAGGATGTTACAACTAAATTATCTAGACTATTTAGTAAAATTTAAAACATAAAGATAGCTTCGCAGACTAATGTTGTTTATGGTATTCCTTGTTTGGATTGTAATAAGTGTTATGTTGGTCAAACCTCAAGATCAGTTAGAGCTAGAATCACCTCCCATAAAAGTGATTGCAGATTACATCCTGAAAGATGTGCTTTAGCATCACATGCTCACAAATTTGACCACCATATTTATTATGACGATTTAAAAGTATTATCAATAGAGTGAAATCACAAGAAGAGATCTTTTCTTGAAATGGCGCATATTTTTGAACAGAATGACTGTATGAACAAAAGAACAGACATAGATCATCTAAGTGAGATCTATTCATATTTATTAACAATAGATAAAAATTTCCATAGAAATAACATTTCCATCTCTCAAACAGTTGATCCATAGATATTTATAGTTTCAGTACCAACCTCAATGTGACATAAGACATAAATGTCAGTCAGTTTCATTCTAACCTGTAAAAAAATTAATGACTGTACTAATCACGTGAATGTACTAATGTTTTAATAATTTTAAACCATGTATCAGTAATTTTAATAACGATTTTATATATTTTAATTTAGTATAGTATCAATTCATTTTAACTATGTGTCAATTGAAATGTTTCATGTACATCTTAGTAACCATTCTCAAAGTGGTAAGTTGAAATTCCACTAAGTCTTGTGAATTTGTTGATTGGTACCATAATTTTTGTAGTTTCCTTCATGATGGAATTAAAGAATTCCGAAAGCTTGGACAACCTTTAAAGATTTCTCTTTTACTTTGCTGCATTCCCCACTATTTACTAGTTCGGTTATATATATATATATATATATATATATATATATATATATATATATATATATATATATATATATATATATATATATATATATATATATATATATATATATATATATATATATATATATATATATATATATATATATATATATATATATATATATATATATATATATATATATATATATATATATATATATATATATATATATATATATATATATATATATATATATATATATATATATATATATATATATATATATGTATGTATATATATGTTATAGCAAACTTTATTCTTACAATTTCTTATTCATAAAAAGGAAAGCATTACTTCAACAAAAACACATTCGGAATATAATAACATCGATCGATTTGAAATTTACTCAATCGACATCTAAAAATGGGTAACGATTTAGAGTTCTAATTTCGGTAATCATTTTGTTATATGCACAATGTATATATAAAAACACTGGTATCTACTTTATATCAATTTTTAAATTCATAAACGCCAAATTTCATTCCGTCAAAATTTCTGAGAAAATCACGAACTTCATGACTGAACTGTTTATTTATAATAATAAAGACGGTTCTCAAACTCAAAAAAATTCATTCAATTCTATACAGCGAACAAAAATGAGTTTTTTATGTAAACATTCAGACCTTCTCACGGGTAAATGGTATAAAAATGAATCGGTTCCAATCGACTCATTTTGACCTCTACTACACGTGGTAGCTCTATGTCCTAGAAATTTTGGGACACCCTGTATATACATACACATTTTGCAACAATGATGATTTGTTTTGGATTCTTTCGGTTTCCATAGAAACTTACTCCGCATTCGTTAACTAATTTTATCTGACAATTCGAATATTTGAAACATTTGGCTTGTGAGTTCCGGAATCTACTTTTTATTCGCGATGCCTTTGTCGTTCGAAGATTCAGCTAGAGCTGTTGCTCTTTATGATCTAGCGTGGAAAGAGCAGTGGCAAGGTTTCGAGAGATCGGAAGTTATGGTAAGGAGACATGGATCTGGATGAAATCGTGCTACTTTTGTCTTCTACCATAACTTCCGGTCTCTCGAAACCTTGGCACGGCTCTTTCCACGCTAGATTTTGTTAAACCCATCATATTCGCCACTTCTCTGTAGGAATAACCAACATCATGGAGAGCAACAGCTCTATCTGAATCTTCGTATGGCAAAGGCATCGCGAATAAAAAGTATATACGGAATTCACAAGCCTAATGTTTCAAATGTTCTAAATGTCCGATAAAACAAGTTAACGAATGCGGAGTAAGTTTATATGGAAACCGAAAGAATCCAAAACAAACCATCATTGTTGCAAAGTGTATAATGTTTTCTTAAAAAAAAATTCATATCTCTTCAACCGAGAATGATATCCAGACGAGCTAAAGAGCAAAAAGTTAAGAATTAATCAGAATCTGCAGAAAAATATATACACTGGAGTTTAGATTGCAGAATTACTCTGCAGGGTGGTTCAAACTTCAGAGAAAAATATTCTTTAGCTATTTTCCTTTATATTTCTACATGTACACTTTTTTTTCAAAATTGAATAACATTACCCATACTCCAAATATCTATCTAAATTTTGAAAAAAGAAACATTTGAATCGGACTATGGAAAAAAAACCTATCATCCATTGAATTTCATCAATATTTTGGCTGTTCCGTATTTTAAGTCGTTGAGTGTATATATATATATATATATATATATATATATATATATATATATATATATATATATATATATATATATATATATATATATAAATGATGAATGTACTGGACACTTCATTATATTAACTAAGACAAAGATATATGGTCAAATCATGTATCCCATGTGATTTCAATCCCAAGAAGAGAGCAGTTGAGTCTGCATTCCTCAGAGTCTTCACCTGAACAAAAGACTTTGAACGAAACATATACGGACATAGAGTCGCGTTGAATTCCACGCGCCATAGATCTTACCGACGAAACAAAAAAAATGGCTAGAGAACGTCGTTCTTTTCATAACTCTCCCTGTGAATGAGAAGAATGGATGGCTGTACGCGGCAAAACTAGAATTTCAAGATATAATTTGTACCACTAAGCTATTCCAGATTACGGACTTAACGCAGAATGCTGATTTAATGACTTCAATTCATGCTGCTGATAGGTTAAACTGTTAATTGCAGTTATTTGAATTATAGGTTACTTGATTTGAAATAATATTTCAAATATGACAATAGACTTCCCAGCCCTAAAAAAATAAATCAAACACGTTCTGGTTCTTATATATGATAAACTTGATCAGAAAATATATTTTGCTTGGTTTGAAGTCAGGAATCAAAGATTTCTTTACAGTAAAATATTGAGTATTGATTCGATGAAAATTGTTGAATATGATATTCGAATAAAACAAAAAATGACTCAGGAAATTTCTTTTATAATTTCAAGATCATCTTTACACACACACACACACACACACACACACACACACATATATATATATATATATATATATATATATATATATATATATATATATATATATATATATATTATATATATATATATATATATATATATATATATATATATATATATATATATATATGTATATATATATATATATATATATATATATATATTATATATATATATATATATATATATATATATAAAAATATTCATTTGCTACCTGTAAAAGGGATTGGAGCGCTTGTTACTTGCGGCGTGTGAATGTTGAATTACATCGAATGGATGTATCAACTTTACTCTTGCTTAGCGATTATAGTAACCACCTTCGGGTGTCAGGACGAACGAGTTCTCGTTGCCGAAATGTTTTCTTCTATCTGTGGGATGTGGTTCATTTGTTTCCGACTGGTGGCGCTGTGTCATATTTATATGCCATATAGTCACTGGAAGGAAAATATAACGCCGTTGGAAATATTTGGTTGGCTATCACTTTCGATGGATAGATGATACTGATGAGCCCCAAATAAGGGCGAAACAGACTGTCTATCATTTCCATTGATTGTGATAAACAACTTAATGTTTCTAACATACACCATCCTAAGGTATATGGAGGCATTTCAATGTTTCGTAGACTCGTATAACCAGCTAGGAGGTTTGTTTGATTAGTTTCAAATAAATGTCCTAGTTCACTTCATATATATATATATATATATATATATATATATATATATATATATATATATATATATATATATATATATATATATATATATATATATATATATATATATATATATACAATTAAGTAAGTAACTGCCGATGGTTTTTAAAAAATATATTAATTATAGCTGGGTATTCGGCAAGGAGTTATGATCTAAACAACCAAATTTGTCTCAGTCGACGTTTCGACTCTTTATTGAGTCTTCCTCAGGACATAAACAGTTAGTTTGTAAGGCCCATAACATTATTGTTTTTCGTGAGGTTATGTTTGGCTCCTCGCTTCGAAATTATTAAATTAATAGAAAATTTTTACTCCAAAAACAATGAGCTGTTGTAGAGTTGTGTCATGTTATGGGCCTTACAACCTAACTGTTTATGTCCTGAGGAAGACTCAATAAAGAGTCGAAACGTCGACTGAGACAAATTTAGTTGTTTAGATCATAACTCCTTGCCGAATACCCAGCTATAAATAATACCTATATATTTATATATTATTTATTTATTAATAAATAGATTATCGATAAGAAATATTTTCACCTTGAGTTTGTTTCTTTTCACCAGTTTCTGTTGCTTTTTTTTTGTCTGAATTTCTTGAAATAATTTTTTTCCCTTTTAATGTGAAAGATTAAATTTGAATCCAACGAGATCCTCATAATATTTCTCTCTTTGCTAATATTTCTTCTGTTGTATGAAAATTCGTACAAACCTCTTATATTATGCGATGGGATATTTTATCATCATTCATTGAATAATATAGAATCTGTATTTTATTCATACCCATCAAATGTGACGGAAAAAGGAAAATTTAAATTTTTGAATGACAACAGAAGTTGAGGTGTTATCAAAATTATGAAAGAATTTGAAATAATACTCTACAAGTCATTGGAAGTACATACCTACCTCAATGAACATGAATTGCGTCTAGCTATTAGTTAAGAAGTCAACATCATTCAGTTTTTGAAATTTTCTCCTGTTTTATATAATACATTTGATAAGCAGACTCTACTAGGTTTCTGAATAAATATTGAAATGATCTCTTCAAACGAAATTTCTTTGGCGCTTTCTGCCTCCACAAGCGGTCAGTAGAATAAATAACATCCCTTCAAATCAAATCAAATCAAATCAAATCAAATCAAATCAAATCAAATCAAATCAAATCAAATCAAATCAAATCAAATCAAATCAAATCAAATCAAATCAAATCAAATCAAATCAAATCAAATCAAATCAAATCAAATCAAATCAAATCAAATCAAATCAAATCAAATCAAATCAAATCAAATCAAATCAAATCAAATCAAATCAAATCAAATCAAATCAAATCAAATCAAATCAAATCAAATCAAATCAAATCAAATCAAATCAAATCAAATCAAATCAAATCAAATCAAATCAAATCATCTTTATTTGTGTCAGTATACAATTGTATTTACACGCGTCCAGTACAAAATTACATCACTATCAAGTAAGTTGTGAAATAGAAATAAAAGATAGTAAAAGGAACATACAGTTAAAAATTCAGTTAGAAAAATTCACTAAAATTAAAATTTTTAAAATTATAGGGAGCTGCATCAATTAAGACTTTTTTGATTTTATTTTTAAATTGGTTTAACGTAAGAGACCTCCAGCTTGAAGGTAACTTGTTATACAACTTAAATGCTAAAAAATTTGGACCATTTTGTGATCTCCCTAGTCTATATCTCTGTACATATATATCATCCTTATTCCCAGTGTCATATGAGTGGTTATCACAATTTAGCTGCCATTTATCTCTACTCGAGTGGGCGTACATGAGACATTCTAAAATAAATAAGCCAGGTAGAGTTAGAATGTCTAAACTTTTAAAAGATTGCCTACAATCCTCTCTATACTTGAGATCACTGATTATTCTTATCGCTCTTCTCTGCAATCCAAACAATCTATCAAACCCAGCACAATGTCCCCAGACCAGAATGCCATATCTCAGATGAGCCTGACACATCGCGAAGTAAGCCGACCTCAACACACCCACAGACAGTGACGCGCTCATGGCTCTCAAAGCAAATATATTTTTTGATACCTTGGCTGCCAGAAAATCAACATGGGCATTCCATGTAAGTCTGGCATCCATATATAATCCAAGAAACCTAACACTCCCCAGCTCCTCGGCTGGTCTAAGAGTAAAAATCACTTTCTCAGTTTTACCATCATTCACGCAAAGCCCATTCCCCGAGAACCATCTCAAAGCACTTGACTGCGATATTTCACTAAGCTCTTTCCCCTCATTTATATCTCTGCTCGAAACACTTATAGTTGTATCATCAGCAAACAAAATTGTTAGGCAGTGGTCTAAGTAGTCAGGAAAATCGTTGATATATATTAAAAAAAGTATAGGACCCAATATTGAGCCTTGTGGTACTCCAATAGTAATTTTTTCCTTACTGGACCAATTATCACTTACAGAGACAGATTGATGCCTGTTGTTCAAGAAAGATCGGATGAGCTGAATACTGGTATTGTCGAAGCCATAGTGTTCAAGCTTTTTAAGGAGAGCCCAACATCAAGCCAAATGAGCTGAAATTTGGTATCTGTGATTGTTTTCGAGGCAGAACGAAACTATCAAAATTGGGTAAATTTTTCCAACCCACGAAACTTTTACGTAGATATTTGTGTTTCCATATTTATATTCCTCCCAATATACAGGGTGTTTCTAAATTGATGCGAAAGATTTCAATGGGTGATTCTTTAGCAAAAATTAAGAGGGGTCTTTCATATAACTTTTTGTTCAACACCCTTTTCCCTCCAAGTTACAGCCCTTTGAAATTAGGTGAAAAAAATTGTTTTTATTCAATACATCCACTTTGGAAAAATTTGGAAGAATGAAATTTGGCAGATAACTGCTGCTAATAAAATGGCAGTTTTTGCGTGTTTTCATTACCCTCAAATGTAATCACAAGGGGCTGAAAAAAACAACCCCTATAATATTTTGCATCAGAACTTTTTAATGCGCCTATATTTTCCTTTTTAAAAAATATATTCGAAAAGACTCGATCTGCAACTTTTTTATGTCTTGACTTTTAATCATAAAGTTATTAGTTTGATCACAAAAAAATAAAATAGTGCTCAGACTATTTACCCATAAATTCACAGAGGTTATCATTTATTAAAAAAAAAACAAGTAAGCTGCTGTCAAATGTAAAATAATTTGTTAATTGTTATTAGTAGTACAATTATTGTTCAATCCGCTCTAAATTGCAATATTCTTCAACTAAATGAAAAAATGCCATTCTTTCAATAAAGTTTTATTCAGTTGTGAAAAATGTTTGAAGTCATTATAAAACTGTCTAGAAATTAGAAAAAATCAGGACAATAAAACTATTTGTCATATGACTTCATTTGACAGCAGCTTACTTGTTTTTTTTTAAATAAATGATAACCTCTCTGTGAATTTATGGGAAGAGTCTGAGCACAATTTTATTTTTTTGTGATCAAACTAACAACTTTATGATAAAAAGTCAAGACATAAAAAAGTTGCAGATTGAGTCTGTCTTTTCAAATATATTTTTTTAATAAGAAAGTATAAGCGCATTAAAAAGTTCTGATGCAAAATATTATAGGGGTTGTTTTTTTCAGCCCCTTTTGCTATCATTTTAGTGTAACAAAAACACTCAAAAACTGCCATTTTATTAGCAGCAGTTATCTGCCAAATTTCATTCCTCTAGTTTTTTCACGTGGATGTATTGAATAAAAACAATTTTTTTTCACCTGATGTCAAAGGGCTGTAACTTGGAGGGAAAAGGGTGTTGAACAAAAAGTTATATGGAAGACCCCCTTAATTTTTGCTGAAGAATCACCCATTGAAATCTTTCGCATCAATTCAGAAACACCCTGCATCTGCAGCGTTTCCCGCCAAACCAAATGAGCTGATTTGGTTTGTTATCGAAAAAGAATCAAAATTAGGGTGAATTTTTTCAAGCGTCGTCATTTTTACGTAAATATTCATTGTGAAAATTTGCTCAACTCAGATTTAGTAAAAAGGTTGAAATTTGGTATTTACATTGAGTTAATGTTGAAATACCATCCTATTATGTTGGTTTAAACTTTTTTCCTCAGCCACGATGAACTTCGCGGGGACTATTCCATTCGAATCGCACCTATACGTGTTTCGCTATCAGTACTCGATCGACTTCGCAATTTTTTAAAAATAAAATAAATTATTTTCTCATTTTAGTTTCTGTTTGCTATTAAAGTGTGGTTTTCCAAACTATAATTCTTTCCCTTCGATTCGCATCTAGACGCGATGCACTTCGCGCGATTAAATAAGACCTTAGTGACAACTTGATCTGACAAACATAACAATCTCATCGATGGCAGTTAAAGAAAGCCATTCATTCGTTTAAATTTCATTGAAACTCGATAATTATGGAAACTCCGCCCCAAGTCATTTCTCACAAACCATTCTGTAATTATATCGAATTCAAGTTGAATGGGAATTCCTTCCCAACAAAATACATCCATTTTCCCAGTTTCTTTGGTCACGTTGCCTCGCTATTTCCAACACTATTCTTCATCATTTTTCATCCAATTCTTACCCATACATTTCTGTCGGAGTCTTCTCTGCCGAGAATCTTGATTAGATCCGCAAAGACAAGAATTATAACGAGACCGGCGTGCCGAACGATTGGCTTCGGTTCGGTGATTATAAGCAGCTGTGCTCCGCTAGAAGAACACAGAAGAACATCATTCTTCTTCAGAAGAAGAGCATTTGTTTTCGCCGATGGACTATTCGTTCTGCCGTGTCGAACATGGGTGGGAAAGTGACTCCGTTTTTCTTTTGTGAAGTTTCATTAATAAAAGTCCATTTATGTTCTATTTATATTGTTCAACACTGAAACTGCCACAGAATAGTATATTGAATAACTAGCACGGAATGATAGTCATTTTTGTTCCTATTTTCTCCAAAAATAATAGACATATATTATATATATATATATATATATATATATATATATATATATATATATATATATATATATATATATATATATAATAAAGAACAACCCTTGTGGGGTTGCGCCGCATAACTGCTTTCTAGATCCGCTTTCTGGGGTGGATCAATCCCCATCATTTTTATAATTTATCGCTAATTTTTCTCCATAGAGTCCTGTCCCCAGCTTGTATTTCACCACACGAATTAACTTCGACCTTTCCTTTTGCTACCAAGACCGGACTCATTTATATATATATATATATATATATATATATATATATATATATATATATATATATATATATATATATATATATATATATATATATATATATATATAAAATAATATATATATATATATATATATATATATATATATATATATATATATAAGTAAGAATTATTCGTGTTAAACGGAAAACACGCCCGTGGTTATAAAATTAAGTGAACTAGGACATTTATTTGAAACTAATCAAACAAACCTCCTAGCGGAGCTGGTTATAAGAGTTCACGAAGCATCGAAATATCAACATCTACCCAGACGGTAATTGTTCGAAATGTTAATTTGTTTATCACAATCGATGGAAATTGATAGACAGACTGTTTCGCCCTTATCGGGGCTCATCAGTATCATCCATCCACCAAGAGTGATAACCAAACCAACATTTCAAACGGTCATACATATTTCTTCTAGTAACTCCATGACATATAAATATGACACAGCGCCAGCAGTCGGAAACAATTGAACCACATCTTTCAGAACAGAAGAAAACATTTCGGCAACGAGAACTAGTACGTCCGGAACACACGAAGGTGGCTACCATATTCGCTAAGCAAGAGTAAAGCTGACACATCAATTCGATGTGATTCAACATTACACACCGCAGGCAGCAATCGCCCCGAATTTTATCGCAATGGCAAATGAATATAAGTAAGAATTATTCGTGTTAAACAGAAAACACGCCCGTGGTTATAAAATTAAGTGAACTAGGACATTTATTGGAAACTAATCAAACAAACCTCCTAGCGGAGCTGGTTATAAGAGTTCACGAAGCATCGAAATATCAACATCTACCCCAGACGGTAATTGTTCGAAATGTGCGCTGTGTCATATTTATATGTCATGGAGTTACTAGAAGAAATATGTATGACCGTTTGAAATGTTGGTTTGGTTATCACTCTTGGTGGATGGATGATACTGATGAGCCCCGATAAGGGCGAAACAGTCTGTCTATCAATTTCCATCGATTGTGATAAACAAATTAACATTTCGAACAATTACCGTCTGGGGTAGATGTTGATATTTCGATGCTTCGTGAACTCTTATAACCAGCTCCGCTAGGAGGTTTGTTTGATTAGTTTCAAATAAATGTCCTAGTTCACTTAATTTTATATATATATATATATATATATATATATATATATATATATATATATATATATATATATATATATATATATATATATATATATATATATATATATATATATATATATATATATATATATATATATATATTATTGTGAATAAAACTTCACAGTTTTTGATTTTCACTATATTTTGTTAACATGTTTCCGTAACTTCTTTTATGTTCAGATATTCGAACTCCAAAGTTCCTGCCAGTTTGGCCAACATATACTTTAGGACATGAACCACAAGTTAGCTTATAGATCCCTGATTTATTTTGTTGTGTAGTTTTATCTTTTGAATTTTTAATATGTTTTCCAATGGTATTTCGAAATTTAAAAATAGCATTCAAAACTCAGAATACCATTGGAAAACATATTAAAAATTCAAAAGATGAAGTTACACAACAAAATAAATCAGGGATCTATAAGCTATATAGTTTATAAAAATCGCTTCAAAACTGGCACAAAACTGTTATAACCTCACATCAAGGCAATTTCAGGATTGAGTAAGCTGATTAATTCAACCACTTAAGCGGCAAGGTAGCATAAAATCACAACAAATAAGTCTAATTGATTGGATCAGATTACTGTGCGGTGGTTTTAGTTAAAATTTGTTCATTCACGAACAACCGGTTTAGATATCTGATTAACAGGCAACTAAACTTCTGAAAGCCTAATTGGTAACCTATTTATCAATTGTATTCCATCATTATACTTTTCGCAATTCGTGAGAGGTTGGGATTATTATTATTTAAATTATGAAACAGACACTATATTTCCACATTGAAGAAGTTGATACAGACAATATTCAATCTATGTCCGATGTAATGAGACGGTAAGGAAATTTGGAAAAATTTTGTTAGATAATCTCAAGATTTTCAAACATCAACTATTTGGTAGAGACCTCTTCATCTATTTGAAGTTGATTGAGGTCGTTATGATTTCCTTATGCTCCTGTTTCTAGGCATCTGTGAGATGCTAAGGTATTTGTGAGATGCTATAATATTTAAATTATCTTCAAAACCATCAACTACCATACAAGGTATGCTATTGAATACGCTGATGAACTTACTTACAAGTTTAAATAGAAACTATAACCAAAGATTGTGTTGAAATGTTTTAATTGAACACTAAGACACATTACATATCTTCAATTTAATTTCCTTACCTAATAACACAATACAGTCATTGTAATATCATTACACAATTTATCATATTTCCCATGGAATATTATGATTCAAGCAACGAGTAGTGACAGCTCTGTTTAGTTAGATTTTGGAACTTGAATTAAATGATGAGCAGCTAAAGTGACTTACCTACCTCAGAAATAAAGTCGCAAAACAGGTATGTGTCAATTTAATCCCAGAAATATCGAAAGAAAAATATATGAAAGCCTCAAATCCATTCCAGATTGGCAAAGGGAAAATGCTACCGCGTCAGTCAGAAACTATATTACTTGAATATTTTAATGAATTATCTTAAAAATGCAAGTCCTCAACTTCATGGGCGCAACATTCCATGTTAAAGGGCATGCTGAATATTAACACAATTGTAGATATTGGAAGATATTTGAAACTTAGAGTATTCCTCAAGAGAAAATCAGATGGCTACAATAATTTCTCTATTATATGTTATAAACGTAGAAAAGTTATAGCGTATAACTTGCACCAAATACTCATTTCCCACTCGTATGATGTACAGTATGAGTCGTAGGAGAATGATCAATCCTCATACTCATGGGACATGACTATCATTCGTCACGGGGACCATCCATTGCCTTACAGCCGGCTGCGGACGTCCGACAAGCATCAGAGGACCACGATTCTCAAGGCCCTTGTCCTTATCTCGGCTTCTGTAATAATTATGCAAGGTGGCCTTCGGCAGACTATTATTACGTTAGCTGCCAGCGTGTGTTTGACATTGGTGTATTAACGTAAACAAAGAATATATAAAATGAGGCCTCGGTAGACCAGCGGTAAGGTGAACCGCATTATACCGTTTGTAAACCGAGGATTGTGGGTTCGAGTCCCACCTCGCTCTTGGGTGTTGTATATGTCCAGAATTTAGCGGTTATTTATGATGAAAAATGTTGGGTAATGTACATAGTTTACAAGCCCATTGGCCGTTCGGAACCGGCGTTAAACTGTAGGTCCCTCGAGTTAAAAAAAAAAAAAAAATATATATATAAAATGTTAAATGCGCTGGAATAGAAATTGAATTTCTAAACGAATTGGTAACCCATATTATACGAGGTTTGGCAATTAAATTCCGGGAATTTCTTAATATAATATAAACAAATTATGTTGATGAAAAATGTTATTATCTGCCCTCACAATTGTTCTCTTTCAACTCTACACGCCGTTTTCACGCTTCTCCCACCCCCCGAAGCACCTCAGGACGTCATACTAAGTAATAATGTTGACAACCGATGTCTCAGCCTCTTCTCCTCCTCTACGCCGCTGTGGTGAGTCCCCTTGAGGTGGCTCTTCATTTTGGGAAACAGAAAAAAGTTGCACGGTGCCAAATCGGGCTGCAGGGTGAGTTCGATATCGTGGGAATGTTTTTTGGGCCAAAAACTAAAGGAGGAATTGGCCTGCGCATCCTCATGGTGGGGATCCCCTCGTTTTTTGCCGAGTTCGGGCGGTAAGCGGAAAATACCCTCCCTCAGCTGCTTCTGGACACCAACATAAAATTGTCCAGTACCCTGTATAACCTTCCAGAAGGCGATCAGAGATCGCAAACGTTCGGTATTCGTGTCGGTTCGAAGAGAGAGGAGCACGTGGATCGTCTCCCACTGATTCACGCCCCTCCTTGAACCTTTTGGCCCATTCGAACACACGTGTTTTCGGTAAACACTCGTCTCCATACACTGCTTTCAGTCTTCGGAGGATTTCCGCGGGTTTTTCGCCTTTTTGCTGACCAAAAATTGAATCACAAGACATTGCTTCATCGAGCAATGTCTTGTGATTCAATTTTCGAGTCATCCATTTTCACGACATCGCAAAAAAAGTTGTTTTCGAAAAACTGCTATAAAAATCGAATGGCACACACCACCAACTTGAAATCTATACCAGTACTAAAGGAAGGTCCCCTTTCTGCAATAACATACTTGCGAATGCTGCATTGTTCCTAGTTTCCGAGTAACGACCACATTCCCGGAATTTAATTGCCAGACCTCGTATATAGCTTCTTGCACTTCTTGTCTATATGAACTTCAACTATGTCAAACCTTACACTCCTCCGCGCGAGATATAAGTTTTCTCTTCGCGTATTAATATTAAATTACAGCGAATGTCGGTAAAGTCATATGCACGAATTAACAACCTGCAAGCGTCTACATTAAAATTCACAGCGAACTAGGTTGAAAAACGCGTTCATTGAGAATTCCAATTCAAAGGAATTTTTTAACGGCATGTCGACTGAAATGACTATTATCATATTCATCCCTCGTTATATGGGGCTTTTTACTTCCCAGAAGTTGAGCCGCTAATGCTTCAGCCGCATCAGCTTTACTATTATCCACTAACCGTTATCTACGGCAGTTCTCGACAATAAAATATTCACGTTTTTGAGTAGGAAGTCTTACTGGAACCCGAAGCTTTGAGGTGAATTTTTCCCGGATAACACCTTTAACGAATGAGTTTTTCTGTTTGATGTCTCGGGAGTGCAGTTATCACATTTCTACGAGTGGTGAAAAGCGTGATGGATCATCCTTTTCGGTTGAGTTCATCATGATGAGTACCTACATATTAGTAAATATTCGCCTGGAGAAAAAAGTCGTTAAGTTTCGTATTGCATCAAAATTGATATGAAGTAGTCTGGCTACATTTACTATCGATATTGGTTAAATCTGCTGATTTGTTTATCCTAAATTTCAATTTTCTGCTGCGTTTTAGTTTAAAATATCATTTTCCCCTGGCCAGTTCAGTGTCTAAGTGACATTATCCAAAGAAGTGGTCGCCCAATGATCGAAATTTGACCGTGAATCATGAAATTTTCATGTTTTTTGAATTGGCAGTATAAAAGTAATCCATGATTATATGGAATGGCGACGGACTTAATGTATTGATAACACATATTACGCATAAATGTTAGCTGTCTGATATATATATCGAATATATCGAAGCAGCCGTTCATCTCCAAGTTTTCAATCCCAATCCCATACGTAGCTAAGCTGTTCTGATGAGGACCAAAGAGTTCGAAACACGTGTCAACGTCTGCTTGGACATATGCGGGCTTTCCCTCGACAAATTTCTCTGTTGTAGTATATATATATATATATATATATATATATATATATATATATATATATATATATATATATATTTATATATTTATATTTACGTAACTCGAAAACTGCTCTATTTGGATGAAATTTTGTATTTAGAGGATTTTTACTATTTAAGTTTATCTATATATCAAAAAAATAAATTTCATTTTATTTCAATTTTATTATTTATTATTGAAGTGAAAATACAATTGAATATTTCAGGTGCTTACCTGTTGCCATTATAGATATAGAGCAAAAAAAGACAACGAAATCGCGTTTGTTGTTCGGGACCGCCCCCTTAAATATTTATTTTATTTTGTTTCGACTGTCTAGCTAACGAAATTCTTGAGATACAGCCTGGTGGACAGACGGACGGGCGTACAGACAGCGAAGTCTAATAATAATAATAATAATAATAATAATAATAATAATAATTTATATAGGGTTCCGTTTTTACCCTTTGGGTACGGAACCCTAAAAATGATAATTTCATATATCGCCATCTCGTAAGTGTTTGTGGTACTTATATTATTGCCGATGGATGATAATTAACGATTATTAGGTACCTTAACAAATGGTTATCTTCCGTCGTTACTACTTGATAATTTAACATAAGGAACAAAAACGAAAATTGAGTTCACTACTTTTATTATAACAAAAATAATTAGAAAATTTAAACTGCGATTGCAATTTCAGTCTGATAATTGCAGTGACTCTCAACCACTGCACCGCGGACACTTGTGTGCCGCGAAATTTTGAAAGTGTGGCATCAAATATAAATGAAATTATCAAAAAACATCGAGCCCAAGTTTCTTATTCAAAGCAGTCTCTTTATTATTTTTTAATATATAATACTAAATAAATAATTGGTTTGCCAAATTCGACTTCCCAAAATGCAGGCGGCCGATCGCCCCGATCCGAGACGCCGATCTTCGATATCGAACGTTTAAAGTTAGACGTTTCTCCGGAATTCGCGAAAACGGCTGCATTCCCGACGTTTAAGAACTATTTTCGCGTCACATGGACTCGAATTCACGTGACCGGCTTTGGAGCCGATAGTTGGACGGGTTGAATTCTATCGAGAAGTTTCGGCACGGCGAGGACCAATGAGGTCGTAGCATCTAGCCGATACCGCACGAAATCGAAATTGACAGCGAGCAGATGGCGCGCCCGTTCGACAGAGGCAGGGACGGGCTCAGCACTCGACGCGTCGCGTACCGTTCGAAAGAGGCAGGGACGGGCTTTGCACTCATCGTGGTTCGGGAAACTATATTCTCATCGATCTATATTTTTCACGGATCTATTTAATAGGCGATGGAGCCTCTCACTAGTTAATCCCTAAATAAACATACGGTTGTTTTTAGGGTTCCGTACCCATAGGCTAAAAACGGAACCCTATTACCATGACTTCGCTGTCTGTCCGTTCGTCCGTCTGTCACCAGGCTGTATCTCAAGAAAACTTATATTTTTTTTTCGAATGTCGCCAAATTTTGAAATCGTTACACAAAGTGTTACGCGACAAAGAAAGTTTGAGAATCACTGCACTAGAGCATCATCGGGCAGACTGAGTTAAGAAGTAAATACATAATATAGTTATGAAGATTACGGGTACGGGTGGGGGACAATTATTAGAGTTACCTGAATAGACAAGAGCAACATATTTCAAGCAGGGCTTACTGAAGTGGGTTTCTCAATTTGTAACAATAAAATGTTCTCAGAAAATTATGATTGTTTGTGTTGTCAAACATTTCATTGAAAACCTACGCCACTGTCCGATAAAAGGCCATCATAACTATTGGAAAACACATTTCTACCATTTAATCCCAAAAGTCTGAGAAATCCTGTTGTCGCTCACCCTCTAAGTGTTCATTTCGTAGGCCGAATTCCGATCCGCAACACTAACTCGATAACTCGGGGGTAGTTTTAAGAAGCCGCGCCCCCCCTTTTACTCTACTGACTCATTCTTCGCGAGAGCAACCCACCCATTGGAAACGAGGAACTTTCTCAATTAAGCTAAATGCGACTGGAGGCAATTCATAGGAACTTACGGAGATCTGATAACGGAAATGTGGAAGATATATTCTTCCGTATTTAATGCTTGTTTCCGAGTACAGATTTGCATAAGATGGAATTCAGTAGACGGGATTATGTAAAACAAGTATTAGCTTGAAATTTTTCTCTCATTTGCACTTTATAAATTATGAAGGATAATAAATTATTGATAACGGGAATAATAATAAAAACTCAATCGCAGCGAACTGCATTAGAAAAGCATGGTTTCATAACGTATCCAGTTTGAAAAATCTATTGATTGAATTATTATTTTTGTTCCACATCCTAAAAAAAATTGCACCCTTTAATGTATAAACAATAGTTATTTCCTCCCCGGGGGGTCAACCCCCCAACTAATTCGTACCAAAACAAATCACATCCAAGATATCATACGAAGCTGCGTACTTACAAACTTTCAATTCTATTTCTACAGTTTTGCGCCCTTTATCGTGTAAACAAGATTTATTTACTCCTCCGGGGGGTCAACCGCCTAACCAATTCATGTAGAAATAAATACCATCCAAGATATCGTGGGATATTAATGCGAATTGGTTGGGGGGATGGCCCCCAGGGAAATAAATCTTATTTACACCATAGAAGGCGCAATTTTGGTACCATAGGGTTGGAACTTTGTAGGTAGGTAGTTTCGTACGATATCTTGGATGCTATTTATTTCTATATGAATTGGTTAGAGAGTTGACTTCCCGGAGGAACAAATAAATCTTCTTTACACGATAAAGGGCGCAATTTTATAGAAATAGGGTTGAAAGTTTGTAAGTACGTAGTTTCGTATGATACCTTGGATACAGGGGCGGCTAAGCCTCCTCAATAATATTCCGTGTATCACTAATATATATATATATATATATATATATATATATATATATATATATATATATATATATATATATATATATATATATATGTATATATATATATATATATATATATATATATATATATATATATTATATTGAATAGTCAGCATTCAGCATATTCATATTAATCAAAATCATATTATTTTATACACCTACCTTCCTTTCAACCTACATTATATAATATAATTTATTAATTAAGATAGAAGGTATTTACACTTACTGCATTTCATTCATTTCAAGATTTGTGGCAACGCTGCGGAAGGCTTAGAAAGGTATATTCTCAACGTTCATTATGCCTGCCACAGAAAAGCAAACAACGGTGCAAATACTCCGAATGAATACTTCATTGCAATAGAAAAGCAAAACACATGTAAATGGCATCACGGATAGGAACCCAGTCTTATACAATGTCGACCAATCACAACTATAGAATTTCGCGTGACATCGAGTGAATTCGTTGGAAAATTGAATCGTAGTGTGATCGTAGTTACTAATGGACGCCGAAAACAGCAGCGTGTTTACTTATATTGCTCGCGTATTGTTTTAAAATGAGTTTGGTTACTGAAGTTAATTTCAAAACTTTCAATGGTGACTTAGTGGAATATTTGTTATCCCATAACTTTAGTGCCCTAAGTTATGAGGATAAAGTTTTGATAAAAACATTGCGACCTACCCCTGAATTAAACAATTTGGTGCAGCGTAACAGAAAACAAAACCGCGGTTTTAATTCACGGAATTATGAGAGACATCCTTGCCTAACCGGATCACAGGTAAAAAACAAATTATTTTGTTGGCAGTGTTTACTTTTTACTAGTGAAAATGTCTCTGTTTGGGGCCGCTTAGGATTTGAGGATTCAATTCTATACCTAGGTGAAAGTGAGGAATTTTTCACCGATAAAGTAACTTTAAATACAGCACGCGGATTAATATCTTACTTACAAGATAAGGAATTTATATATTTGTTAACATCTTTAAATTAATTTTTGAACAAACAGAAATAGTTTTTCAAATCTTACAGCACAAGTTTTCAGATGTAATTTACTCACGAAATCGGCTCAAGTTTCTTTTGGAAAAAATTTCAGAATTTCGTGCAGAAGGTTATTTTAAAAAACTATTTTCTGTATTTCAAACTACTGATGATACGACTCAATTTAGCCCAAAACGAAAGAAATTCAGTTACGCAGATATGGAGCTTCACTATAAGCAAATATTTTATGAAATTTTGGATACTATTAGGGGTCAAATAGAAATAAGGTTCTCTGATTTGAAAGAACTGCATTTCTTCGACTTACTCAATAAAAATTTGTTAACCGGATTTTCGGCTAATTTTCCAGATAACGTTTTGGAAATTTTATGTCAAAAATACACTTTTTTTGATAAGGTGGCCATAAAAAGTGAACTGTGTGTTGTTTATAATGACAATGAAATTTTGGGGCAAAATGAAAATCATGTAAGGACTAAGTATGAAATACCTTTTTGATAATGATTTGAATCAAGATTTACCCCAAGTTTATAAACTCTTATGTCTAATTGTTTCTATCCCGGTGACATCGGCTTCCGTAGAGCGCTCGTTTTCCACTCTTAAGAGAATTAAAACTTATTTACGAAATTCAATGAGCCAGGATCGTTTGAAAAATATTAGTTTGTTGACTATTGAAAAGGAATTGGTAAAACTTTTGGCGAAAGAGAAAAAATTTTATGAGGATATTATAGATCATTTTGCTAACGTTAAAGATCGCAGAACCCCGCTAATCTTCACAAATATATAATAACTTTTTATTTGCTCTCACCAGCTGTTAACAAATTCGTTAAGTAGGTAGGTAGGTACCTATTTTGTGAAATAAAAACAAATTTGGTGAATAGATGAATTGATTAATTGGCGGAAAAGAGTTTTTGTGAATATTGTAAATAGGAGTTGTAGGTCTCAAGGTAGACACTCGAAAGTGAAAACAAATTAATAGCTTAGGGTGCTTGTTTTACTTTGATATTCTTTAAATTATAAGATGGTTGACCTTGAAATCCTAAATATTTTCGCCTATGGTGTATTTTTTAACACCTCTTGTAGCCTCCTCAAACCAAAACCTCACGAGCCGCCACTGCTTGGATGTGATTGGTGTTGGTACGAATTGATTGGGGGGTTTATCCCCCGGGAAGGAAATTAATATTGTTAACACATAAGAGGGCGCTTTTTTTGTTCATTGGGAAAAAAATCATTATTTAATTTATTTAATTTTTTAAAGTGGATACGTTATGAAAACCTGCTCTTCTTATGCAGCTCGCTGCGATAGAGTTTTTGTATTTATTCTAAAATTATAATTTTAAGGGAAAGGTGTGATTAATGGTTGAAAATTGTAAATAAGCCATAGCTAAGTATAATTGATAGAGTCCACAAAATTTGAATTTTGTCTATGCTGCTGTTTTCAGTTTTTTTTTCAGTTTTTTTATGCTTATTTAGTTTCATGCCAACATGATATATTTTTGTAACTTCTATATTATATGGTTCTGAAATCAACCAATATTATCTATTCTACTGCAGACATGTTATAACAGTTTGCAAACTATATTTAGCTATATACTGTGTCGTGAGGAATTGGTTGGATAACCAACCATTTGTGAAATTACTATATGCTTAAAATATCTCTCAATAAATATTGAATGAAGCAGTTGAATCATCTTTGACTGAATTAATTACAAGCTGAACTAACTGCGAATCTCCCCGTTACTGAGTTAATTAGAACTTTAGCTTTCATATCTAAACGTTAACATAGAAATTAGAGGGAATTCAGTAGATATAAGTGAATAACAAATTTCCCAAAGCATAATAAAATAATCACCCCACCAGCTATAT
This sequence comes from Cynegetis impunctata, assembly GCA_030704885.1. Classification (NCBI taxonomy): domain Eukaryota; kingdom Metazoa; phylum Arthropoda; class Insecta; order Coleoptera; family Coccinellidae; genus Cynegetis; species Cynegetis impunctata. The sequence goes on along the minus strand of JARQZK010002897.1, from coordinate 1,101,451 downwards.
TTGAGTACTTTGAATTCAAAACACAAATGGAGACATAAGGTCTAGTTTACACAGCAGCATCATGAAAAGCAGCCCCTCTGCAACAAATCCCTTGAGGTTATTGGAATTATCAAGTTATACTCGATTCTATTGAATAATGGGGAGACATGTAAACACAGGATTCGAGCAATAAATACTGTGCTTTCTAATACACGATAAATACAGGGATGCACACCAGTAGCTTGTTGTATTGTAGAAAACTGTCCAAGAGAGATATTCTAGTAAAACATTATGATAACGATAATTAAAGTACTAGATTCGATATATTCACGAATAAAATAATATCAAAACAAAACCTGATATGCGGTTGCAAAGAGGTTTTTTGGAATAAAGTTCCTCGTTGCACTTCAAATTCCAGACACCTGGCGAAGTGTAAGAATTCGACCATCACGGCAGTATTCGTATATGCGCAATTGTGTGACAAGCCGTGCGAGTCATAATAGTCTTAACCGGCCGTTTTAGCCGTATTTTCCCAGAAGATAATTTATATATATATATATATATATATATATATATATATATATATATATATATATATATATATACCGGGTGTCCACGGAAGGTGGCTCGCCCCTATAACTTTTTTGTTTTCGGAGATAATGAAATGAAATTTAGAGGATCTGTTTAATGCATAAAACTGCATTTTTTGGCAAGTAACACAGCTTCATGCAACTTCCGGTTTCACCGGAAATGACATAAACTTTAGATTGGAACCTGGATTTGAATGGGACACCTGAAATATTTTAAGTTTCTTTGTTTCCATATGACATTTAGAATACAACCATGTATCATTTGTTACTTTTTGTAACCTTTTTTTAATTTTTTTTTCGAAATAAATTTTTATTCTAGAGGGCTATGGATGCGTTCAAATAACTAATATCGGTCCTAAAATGTTTGTTAAAATACAACTTCACTGTTTTCGATCAAAATGGTTCAGCTATGTGACTTTTAATTTTAAAACTATTATTACTATATTTTTTCAAATGGCAACATGGTGGCTCGTCGGGTTAAAAAAAGGATAATTTCATTGCGATTAATCTGATACCGCACTCTAGGTATTAGGCTGAAAGAAAACTTTCAATAAAAACCTGAAATCCCATAACCTTAGAACCTTCTCCAAATGAAGAATCTTATTGATATTAAAATAACATTTGGAATCATCGAGTAGCCTGTGACCAACACAACTGAAACAAAATAAGTCCGAAGCCATGCCCACAAATCTACGTCCCAGGGCGGTAAACGCATCTATAGCCCTCTAGAATAAATATTTCTTTCGAAAAAATAAATGAAACAACGGTTACAAAAAGTAACAAATGATACATGGTTGCATTTTAATTGTTATATGAAGACAGAAAAACAGAAAATATACCAGGTGTCCTATTTAAAAACCGAAAGTTTATGTCAATTCCGGTGCAACCGGAAGTTGCATGAAAATGAGTTACTTGTCAAAAATGCAGTTTTATGGATTAAACAGATCCTCTAAATTTCATTTCATTATCTCCGTAAACAAAAAAGTTATAGGGGCGAGCCACCTTCCGTGGACACCCGGTATATATATATATATATATATATATATATATATATATATATATATATATATATATATATATATATATATATCCCGGTACGTATTGGCATCTTCAGCAGCAAATTTGGTATCTAGGATTGTTATCGGAGTAGAACGACAAAAAAATCAAAATTTGTTAAATTTTTCAAACCGCCGTAATTTTTAAGTTGATTTTTCTTGTTTTCGTGGTTTTTGAAAATTTGCTCATTTCCAAAGTTTCTGTTGATAGAGTTAGATGGTTTCGTATATAGAGTTTTATGTTTGAATAATAGTATATTGTTCTAAAGTAAAAGTAATATTTTTTGTGGCGAGACTAAATGTTTGTCAATTCAGATTAACCACAAAAAGTGCTTTTCCCCGAATAAAGCATGCGATTTTTTCCGCAAACGATGTTCAAACGGTAGAATTAAGATTATATCTTTAAAAAGGATTAGATGTGAAGAAACGTAAAACTATATTGCTTTGCTTACTGGTTTTGTAGGTGTCAAGGCAACACAAATTTGACAATTCAACAAAATAATTGTCAGAAACATTTAATGTCGCTTATCTACGCATTATAGGACTGTGCGTTTTCGGTAAGTACCCGAGTATTAAGAAATTACTTGTTATATTGAAATATGAAAAAATGTTCTTACAGATTACATTATGTCGGATTCGAAACCCAACTGTACGCCGCCCGACGTTCTTGATATTGACGTCAGAGTACAAAAAATTCTACTTTTTTGTTTGCTCACGGCCGGACAAAAAAGTGAAAACAAAAGGACGTCTGTGAAATCAAACTTCAACATTGAGAACTGAGGTTAAAAAAGTCGTCATTTTTTGACGTTTTCGGAAAAAATAAGTTGTTTTCTAATGTTTATTAGGGATTGTTATTAAAGCGTGGTTCTTCAGTACCAGATGCACTCGCGAAAAACAGCTTCCTAACAGCAACTTTGGTGAAGAGAGAGAGGAGGAAAACCGATTTTCTACATCCTCAAATTGATTTATAGGGTTGAACATTTTTATATTATTCAAGTTGGTATTAGGTACCTAAATCCCTAAAATTCAATTTTCAACTCTTGCGGCTTGTAAATAGAAATTGCTCGGTTTTACGCATTTTTTCGTGTTCTGCGCTCCTCATATTTGGTACAGTTATAAATAAATCAAAGAAGAATTAAACACATTTTTTGATATTTATTTTCTTCACTCAATAACAGATATAAGAATTTTTAAAACAAATAGCAAAAATTCTTGTTCATAGTCTGATGCAAAGAGTTCAATCGAATCAATGGTCGCGATTAACAATAATGTCTGTAAAAAAATCACAGAAAGATATAAATAAATATAATTGACAAACTGGCCATCATAACAAAATTTATTTGAACTGATTAAATTTTCAGATTTATTGATATCTTTACTGGATATTGATATAACGAATAGAAGTCACTGGAAGTTGAATCAGGTGAATCAAGTGGACGAGTAAACACCTTCAGCTTCATATTATCATAACATTACAGAATTATCTAGATTATAACGTTCCCAGCATACCTTTGTTCAAAACTGTTCATACTCCGTTGAAGATTCACTTCACCATCGACCTTTCCTGGAAAAAATCCCCACATAGAAAATTCCGACATTACACCAAGAATCCTTTGTAAAGAAAGATTGTGTTTTTCGTGAAAACGAGGCCACTTCGTTGAATGTGTTTTGGGCGACAGGGGAAGGAAAAGCAGACGGTTTATTCCCTTTCACATTTTCCACCTGAAAATGCTTTCTTCCATCGGATGAATATCACGGAAGCAATTTTCTCTTAGCTATTGAGAACATTTTCAGCCGTTGAGTTTATTCAAATAGAAAATTTTAATCAAGGTGTACGTATTTAATGGAACATGAACTTAGAAGAGAAAACCTTTGGATAATTTAATGAATATATCAGTATCAAAAAATAAGAGAATTCAGCAGATAAACACAGATCAAAAACGACGTCCAGGTTTTTTACACTTCATCAATGAAGTTTACAGAGGTAAAGTGAATATTCATCTCGGCCAATATCACGTAATTTTTTCCCACAAGAAACAATATAAAATTGAGAGAAAACTGGGTCAAATTAACCCTTTCAGGGCAACTGGTTAGCTAGGAAGACCACAGTTTGTTAGTCATGAGTAAAACTCCTCGTTGGCTATTTCAGTATACCAGTGTGTTTTGTGGGTTGTCTAACATAGCAAAATTTGACGTGTTCATCGAAGACAGACCGAAATAAGTCGAAGCGCGTATACGTGCATTTGTTTACTATAGTTGGACACTACTTAGAGGATCTGCTGAAACTGTGTGAATTTGTTATTTTTATTTATGAATGGTGGAAAAAT
>JARQZK010002897.1:1030000-1092500 GCA_030704885.1 Cynegetis impunctata | reverse complement strand
CATGTTTCATATCGTAATTGTATTTTCAACTGAATGCAGAGTACTTTGGAAGTATTGAACAATTACCAGTGAAATTTCAAATTTTTTTTAGATTTCAGCTGTAATTAAAAAAAAAATATATATATATATATATATATATATATATATATATATATATATATATATATATATATATATATAACAGAATATGTTAAAAATAAAGCTGAACATGACGAAAAACGGCCGAGAAATAACCGTCATGTTCAAAATGCCGCCGCTTTCTAATGTCGTGCTTATCCTTACCTGCTGCTCTACCCCCACTATTCAACTATTCTCACGCGCTCGGCCCTTTTTCGGCATGTTCAACTTTATTTTTAACATATTTCTCAGCGTTTTCATGTAAAACCAAGATGAACGTTTTGAACTATGAGAATTCTACTTTTAAAATCTTTTTTGTAAATTGAAATCGGACTATACCTGTCGCATTCAGGTCTGCTGGAAAATTGCATAGTAAAATATTCAAATGGCCACAGATCAAAAACTATGCATAGGACAGTTTCTGCTCTTTGCACAAATGAAGTTTATATTGATAAATAATACTAATCGGAGGATCTACGCTACAACTCAAAAAAAACCGAGTTATGAACTTATGAAAAAACTGCATTTTGGCTGGTTTTTTCCAATTTTCCCTTAGACTGAGGGTCTGATCGAGTCGTCCGACTTCTCATTTTTTTCGTCTTTTCATTTTCTACAATAAGTCTATTGACACCATCACGATTACTCTGATAGTTTCAATTTTATAAGCGATTTTTTGCATAAAATTGTTAATAACAAAGACATAAATAATAGAGTCGAGTGAAAAACATATCACTATATCATGTGGAACTATTTGACAAACAATGGCGGAGCTGGTTTTCTTCTAACACTTTTTGCACAAAATGCTCACTCTAAATATCTGTAGCTTGGCCTAACGGTATGTATGCTGCTTGTATCAAGGCAGTGTTAGTGGAGAACATCCAGACTCAAACTCTATTTGCAAATTTCAGCTTTGCCACCTGTCAAGTCCCAGGCCACAATATCACAACAAACAGATGGACAAGCTACGTTGTACTGAACCGGAAAAGCCGTACTCCATCTCAATGAAGGCACATCACGTAGTGTAACAATGGATGCTGTGTAATCTATAAATGTAGTGAAAACATATTGATTTTTCCATCGCCCCCAGAACCTTCCGGGGAGAGGGTGGGTGAGCTCAGCCGGGTATCGAATAATCTACAAAGAAGTTCCGATATGTGCATAATTTGAATTCTGCTCTCGTCGCATTCGAAAGTATTTATTCCGTTCCTTTGTTTGACGCACGGAGTCGGAATAATAGACTTGCGAATGCTTTCCCACACAAAACATGTTCATTAAGGAACGAGCTAGATAGGAAAAAGAGGATTTCATTTATAATCGGATCCTGAGACTATTACAACTCGGTTCACACAATTCGGAAAAAAACGAGTTTGTATCATATATCTGGAAAAGTGCAACATTGTGCAAAAAGTATTTTAATGTGAAAATTTTCCGGAAGATAAAAAATTTTCTGAAGTGAGTCATAAATATATGTCAAATAGATGTATAAGACAGATGCTGATGGATAACTTTCAGCTAGTTATAAATGAAGTAAGATGCGTGAGCAGCAGTGCTCCATCCTCCATCACTAACGTCTTATTTTTCGCGAAGTATATCGCGTCGAGATGCGATCCGAACAGAATAAATTATGGTTTGAAAACCCTAGCTTTAATAGCAAACCGAAAAAAAAAATCGCGAATTTTTTTTTCAATAAAAAAAAATTCGCGAAGTGCATCGCTATGCGATTCGAACGGAAAAGGATCATATTCCAACATAAACTCGATCTACGTACCAAATTTCAACCCTCTAACTGCAGAAGTTGTGAAGTTGACTAAATTTTCAAAAACTACGAAAAACAAGAAATACCTACGAAAAAATAACAATGGTTGGAAAAATTCACCCAAATTTGATGTTTTGATAGTTCCCCAGATACTGACTTTCGGTAGATTTATTGGTTTGATGGAAGCCGCTCGAAATATCAATATGAAACGGGAAAAATGTATCAATGAGATCACATATATCACTTAAAAATGGCGTTTGTAAATATTTACACCAGATTTTGATAGTTTCGTACCTCCTCGAGAACAATCCCAGATACCTAATCTCAGCTCATTTTGTTCGATGGGAGTCTATATATATATATATATATATATATATATATATATATATATATATATATATATATATATATATATATATATATATATATGCGAGCAAAACGATGCAATTACAGTTGCATAATGGTAGGCTATCACATGAAAACCAGTTGCATGTTGTTGACAAAGAGACCCGATATTTGGGTTGTTTTATTGACTCAGAATTTAGGTGGGAGACTCACACGAATCATGTTTGCAGAAGACTGAGTAGCGGATATTTTGCTCTTCTTCAGCTGAGGTCTTGTATGGCACTTACAGATCTTGTAGGTGTGTATCATGCTATGGTTCACACGCACCTCACGTTCCACACATTATTATGGAGTCTATCAACAGGTTGGAGGAGGGTATTCATTGCACAGAATAGAGTAATTCGGCTCTTGTTTGGCCTTCATCCTACTGAGACATGTAGGAGGTATTTCGTTGGACATGGTATACTCACTCTGCCCTCGATATTCGTCCTCAAAGCAGCAATGTATGCTAGACAGGATTTTGGCTCTTCTCTTTTGCGAGATTAGGTGCTTCATATACTTAATACAAGAAATGATTTGAAATTACTTTTTCGTAGGCAGAAGAGTGCGTTGTATGAAAAGAGTCCCAAATATGTGTCTGTTACTGTTTATAATAAATCGCCATCATTTCTTAGCATAAGTAGTATTGTAAAGTTCAAAAAAGGGCTAAAGCGTTTTCTACTAGGTCATGCATTTTATTCATTCCAAGAGTTTTGTTCCACATAGTTCTGTGCTGTTGTTTGTAAGTTGTAGATATATTACCTAGTATGTTTTTATTTATATGTGTATTCTAATATTTTATTTATATATTATTATGACGTGTACATGCTTGTTTTAGCCAACGTATGAATAAAATAATTTTATGTACTCCTATTGAATAATATATTCATTATTCAACTGCGTTTTAGCATTATTATTAATAGTATCTATTACCAAACAGCGTGAGTAATAATAACTCACTGCTATAACTCACTATATAATCTACTAAGATCCCAAGTAAGATCGACGTTCACTTTTCTGCTGATGTCACTTGAATAATTCTGACGTTTTCAAATTAAGTTAATACTACCTTATTATTGTGAATTTGTACTTGTATCTTAGTATTTATTGTTATAGTCGTAGATAAAGTATAGTATTCAACTTGCGGTAATGGTCATAACTCACCTGATGAATTACACTCGCTTGCAGCTCGTGCTGCAAACTTCATCTGCGTGAGTTATGACCTACATTACCGCTCGTTGAATAATATACTATTTTTTTTACGTCCGTGTGAGAGAAAAAATCTTTTATAGACCCTGAGAGTATCCCGCACGCATTATTATTATTATTATTATTTATTATATGTATATATATATATATATATATATATATATATATATATATATATATTTCGAAAATGGTCGTTAAAAGGTGTAAAACGGATAAAAAAATATTCCCGCGGCTGGCTGTTGAATTTCCATACGCTGCTATAGTATGTTATTTCCGGGGAAAATGCGACTAAAAAAACTCCAAAATCCATTTCCAGGAGGCATGAATCCAGGATGACATGAAAAATATTTTCAGTTTCAATATTTTATTTTACTTGAATTTCTATACGTAGTTGACTTAATATCAAATGTTTAGAGTTTACTTGATGATTAATACGTACATTTTTCCTGTTGCCAAACTATCCTTTTTCAAATAAAGGATAAAGTAAACCAAACTTGCCAAGAGCCTCTCATTTAATTTAGGTTTCAAAGGATCGCATATTGAATGCATAGAAATAAGGGGTTGTTTACTTTGATGTGGAAAATATATGCCAGTCCGTATCTTTTGATTCATACCGACAAATTTGGCGGACTCCCGGCGTTGACTCCATTTCGTAATTAAATGAGGAAAAAGGGGGATACACATAAGACTCTGTTATATTAGGATCAACCACAAATGTCTATTCAAGCGTCAAGATTGAACTTTCCTTGTTTCATTAGTGACAACAGACTAGATAATGACATGCCAGTTTTTTGATTATCGAAATAGTGGAATAGTGTAGGGATACTCGAAACATAAATTTCAATAGGCCCATCAGTCAATCTACTGCTTTGCTGTCTATTTAAACAAATTAATATTCTCGACCTAGCAATCAAATTCTCATAGAGAGATAGATGTACCCTGTACAGGGTTGGCAAATTTCGATGTTTGTATGGGGTATCTCATTACCTATAGGTAGGACATACAAAAAAATGGAAGGCGCTTTATCGATCTCTTTTTGCTAGACAAATTCATTTGCGAAAACCAAAATTTGCTATCGTCATTTGTTTTCGAGTTATGAACAAAAGGTGTTTAAGAAGTAACGATATAATAACTTTCCTTAAGCTACTTTTTTCTGTATAATTCAGTGGCGTCGAGAAAAAAAAGAGCAATTTCGAGTTTTGGCCTGAATTTTTTTTTTAAATGGGAATCATAGTTGGCTGTGATATGTTGGAACGAATTTTTTCCCCTTTCTAACAATGTATCATATACTAGCGAAAATAATATTTAACTGCATTACTTTTTTCATTTTTTCAAATAAACGGGTATCATCTATGACAGTTTCTCCATTTCTTTCCGTCATAATATAAATTAACTACTTTAATCGTAAAAGTCAGGATGTCGTACGAAAATTACGAGAAACGTGATATGTTAGAAAGCTTTATTCAAAATAAGATATAACTGAGATATATTTCATTTGATCTGCTTATGAAATCATCCGCAATTAAGAAGACTTTCTTCTAATCTTCTGAAAATATGAAATTGCACTTCTTTTTTCGACGCCACTGGATTATACAGAAAAAAGTGCCTCAAGAATGTAAAAGTTATTATGTCGTAACTTCACGAACAATCATGATATTCACACTTGCCTAAAAGTCGAAAAATCCAACTTTTGTTTATAACTCGGTAAAACAAAAGACGATAGCAAATTAACACGTTGCTTCTCCCATATTGTACGTTTGTGATGGCAATAAAAAACTCGGATTTGTAATAAACAATTTATCACGGCAGATATATACAATTTACTAAGTTTGAAGTTTGTAGGTATCGGTTTTTTCGAGATATGCTCAAAAACCTGACTTACAACGTCATCTTCAAACAGCGCTAGATCCCTTATGAGGAACTTTTGGATAAAGTTAAACAAGGTAAGATGGACATCAAATAACATCTAGTATCTTTAGTTTGCGTTAAGCAGGATAGTTTCTGAATACATCGAAATATCCTCAAAAATCGTGGTCCAGGATGTATGAAACGGATTCAAAATCCACTCCCGCGCATCTCACTGTTAACTTTGATTACAGTGCAATAATCTCTACTTCCAGGAAAAATATGTAGCTTCGCGTTTTTAAAATCTCTGGGCATACTCACGAGTGTGGTCTCCATAAATACTTGTCACGATATTCGTTATATTCAAAATCAAATCATTAATTGATTTTGAATTTTGCAAATATAGCGACTAGTATTTATGGAGCGCAATATCGTATGTCCCGATTTTTCACAAACGCTAAGTTAGCGGAACCAGTTGGTTTTCAATATCCTCGGTGGAGGGCGCTCTGGGTTATTATCCAGATAGTCCCGATCGCGATTTGTATTGGGGAACAATTAGAAATTTGTTAATTCACTCCAAGTCAAATAAGCTGCTCTGATGAGATCTAATAAGATCGAAACAGCTGTATGCAGATTTCGAGTCGGGGTGACTTGAAGATTTCTAAAATTCACTGATGGATTGTGAACGTAGAATTCTTGTCGGGGAATACATATAACCAGATCCTTTGGAAAGTTGTTCGATAATTGTTTTAATTATTGCAGAATTTTCCTTGTTTACTTTATGTAGTATATCAAATTGACCATGGTTAACTTGTAGATTTTTCATGATTCGATTTTGAAAAGTAAAAATATCAAAACAATATAAACCAATTAGAAAAATCGTGAGAGATAGAATATAAAACTCATCTCAGAAATAAATGGGATATAGAACATCTCTCCAGGTTCATAAAACAAAGCTCATAAATACCACGAAATAATTACCACGTTTGAAACTATAAATAATGGGAACAACATGAGCTTGTAAAAGAAAAAGAGGTAACAGGTAACTTGATTATTATGAACAATCATTAAATCATCCAGGGTTCGGGTGCTTGGTCGCTTTCGTAATTTAATACCCTATTTAAGTTCCCTTCTGGGATCGCTCGAGTAATGCATCAAAATAATGCCAGTTTTAAAAACAGGGTCGGACAGAAAAGAAATAAGACCATTAAAAAAAATAATATGTACATTTGAATGAATTAATTAGTTGAATGGACTCATGTTCGTGACGCAAGAGCTTTAAAAAATGGGTCATTCTTAGAAATTACGGATATTAAAGATGAATCTTTTTTTTTAATATGAAATGAAGAAGGTTGAATTAATATTTAATTGATGGAATCCGTCGTTACTACGTGATATTTAACATGATGAACAAAAACAAAACTTGAATTTACTACGTTTATTATCACAAAAACACTTCGAAAAATATAACACTGCGATTGCAATTTCGGTCACTAGACCATCATCGGGCAGATTGAGTTAAGAACTGATTACATAACATATAGATTTGCGGTTATGGGTGAGAAAGAATTATTGCAGGTACCTAAACAGACAAGAGAAACACGTTTCAAGAAGGGCTAATCGAATGGATTCCCCAAATTGGTACAATGAAATGTTCTTAGAAAAATCATTATTGTTTGATTACACTAAATATAGGAGAATATTTCAAGTCAATCTGGTCGTTCAGCAAGATATCATTTGTTTAGAAATTTCTAATGATTCAGTAAGTAAGTTTGGTTCCTTTCGGTAATTTGTGTATAATTTGAAAGTTATCTATTTGTGGAAACGGGTGATGGTTTTCACGGTAATAATTTGAAAACGTTGAATCCGTTTTATATTTCGTTGGATGTTCTTCAAATATTGTTTTGAAGAATCGACCAGTTTATTTATTTATTTATTTATTTACCAATTCAGGTTGCAAACAGTACAAAGTACCAAAACAGCATCCACTACGTATATAAAATAAACTTAACCTACAAACTAAACAATTTATATTCTAAATAATTAGTACATAATAAACTTAAAATGACAAGAACAAACTGAAATTATTCTCAGTCGTCTAAATTCCTAAAAAGTATTGTTTCAGACGGTGCTTATAATATTTTATTGGCAAAACAAAAATATTCAGTTTTAGAAAATTATTATGAAGATTGAACAGTGATTGAAATCTACAGATTGGAGAGTTCTGTCCTAGGTTAGTTCGATAGAAATCCACTGCAAACAAATCTCTATTTCTTGCGTTGGCCCTTGGTGTTCTTAGATTAATTCTAGATAATAGATCATTAGAATCAATATGATTACCTATTTAATATTTTGTAAAGCATAGATAGATCGGTTATAATTCTTTTGTGTTCAAGTGATACAATTTTAAATTTAGATTTGATATTGGAATAATTGTGATTAAATACCGGTGTATTGCTCTTAAATCCAAGGTATCTTAAGAATCTATTTTGTACACGTTCCAGACGTGTAGTATGTATGTTGTATTTTGGATTCCAGATGACAGAGGCAAAAGAGAGTTTACTATGGACAAACGCATAGTAAAGAGACAAAATGGATTGAGGATTCCTGAAATCTACTGAGTTTCTTTTTATAAATCCCGCCATCCTATTCGATTCAGTTATTACTCTTTCTATATGCGTTTTAAAAGTCCACTTATCATCCAGAGCAACTCCCAGATCTCTAATTTCCATCACCCTTTTCAAATTACTTTTATTAATGGAGTATAGCGACGTGATTTTATTGATATTTTTTGTGAATGAGATATAGAAACATTTAGCGGTATTCAGATAGAGTTTGTTTTCCTGGCAGTATCGTTCCAAACGTAGAAGATCTTCTTGGATCTTCAGGCAGTCAGCTGGGGACTCGACATTTTTGTATATTGTCAAATCATCTGCAAACAACAGAATTTTGCAATGTTTAAAACAGTTTTTTATTGAATTTATATAGATTATAAAAAATAACGGACCCAGATGACTACCTTGAGGTACACCAGACGTCGCACGTGGAAATTATTCATCTGAATCATAATCCAAAAGATATCTTGCTGAACGACCAGATTGACTTGATATATTCCCCTATATTTTGTGTATTCAAACAATAATGATTTGTCTAAGAACATTTTATTGCACCAATTGGGGAAATCCACTTCGACTAACCCTTCTTGAAATATGTTCCTCTTGTCTATTTAGGTACCAGCAATAATTCTTTCCTACCCGTAAGCGCAAATCTATAATTATGTATTCAGTTCTTAACTCAATCTGCCCGATGATGGTCTAGTGACCGAAATAGCAATCGCAGTGTTATATTTGTGATAATAAACGTAGTAAATCCAAGTTTTGTTTTTGTTCATAATATTTAATTCTTGAACATTCGAAGAAAAAACAACTTCATACCGCAATATAGTTAACCTAAACTGATTTTTTCATATTCGGTTACACGTTTCGTCGACATCTTCAGGGCTTAAAGATGAAAACAAGTGATTCAAGGAATCAATAAGCCTGGCTTATCTGTGACGGATTCAAGTTTTATTACTTCACTATAAAAAGGAGTGTAAGATTTTTATCATTCATTGCAGTCTATCCAACTAAAAAGTTGGTCAAAATGAATCGCCCTTTTCTTATAATTTATCTCAATTTTGCATTTCATTATCACAAAAATCTGGGAACAATCCAACAGTTTGTTTTCGTTCATTTCTGAGTTTGTACTAGTATGATGGTGCTTAAACAACCGTTTGTAAATAAAAAAATTTCAGTTTTATTAAACCTTCAAGGATTTTATATAAAATTCTTCCTAACTGAATGTAATTGTTTTCCAAACACACGTAAATTGGATAGTGGGAGAATGTTTATTTCACGAAAAAAATTGGGAAATTTATACCTTCGTAAAAAAATCTAAATCGAATATTTTGTCTTAAAATATTAGAAATGTTTCAAACTAAATGTAATTGTTTTCCAAACACATCACAGAAATTGTATAGTGAGAAAATATAGATTGACACAGAAAAAATAGGGAATTTTATTCCTTACTAAAAAAAATCTAAATTAAATTTTTTACCTTAAAATATTGGGAATATTTCAAAATAAATGTAATTATTTTCCAAACACACGTAAATTATACAGTGGAAAAATGTGGTTTCACAGTGAAAAAAAAAACAATTTTATTCTGTCGTGAAGAAATCTAAATTGAATTTTTTGTCTCAAAATCTTAGGAATGTTTCAAAAATCTACCTGAATAATTACTAAGGAATATCGGATAGGTATCTTATAAATTCCAGGTAGGTTTAATAATAGTGCAATAAATGACAAATGATCGTTGTGAATATATGAATAAGGTTGTTTGAATGGTTTGAGGTTTCCAGAACCGGCCCCTAACCATTAAAAATACGTCAGAGATATTATGAATTAGGAAAGAAAACAACCGCCTGAATTTGATCGTTATACAAAACGTTAAAACCACTTAAATTCTTCAGTTTTGGGTTTTGAGGACCCAATTACTACCAATTTTCATAACATTCCTTGTTGTTTACGCTCGATTTATAATGTTTATCTATTTTTGACTTACTCGTTTAGCTAATAATTTATAACAAGTGAAAACACAAGAGCTTTATTTTTATCGAATAAATTTTCTTTTAACTCTAAATTTTTCAATCAGTAATTTTACAACAAAAACTATGTCAGTTTTTCGAGCAAAATACTAATGTAAAAATTTTGATTTAAAAAGAAATTCATCCTCAAAAGAAAAGCTACATTGTTTTTTGGCAAGATAAATTAACGACAAAATAGATTAATGAACAACAATAATTATCTTCATTCATACAATTAAATGATTTGAATGAATACACAATTGCTATTAATTGTTTAGTTCGGTGTAATGATTTTTTTAAAGAGTATCTACTAGATGTCTTCTTATGGGAACAGGCGTTTTTATCGGTGATAAAAAAGGATGAACCTTTTTTTAACACTGACAAAAAAACTGTCATCATTAACATATTTTACATATATAGAAGTTAATTTATCCCTATTAAGAGCTACATAGGTAGATGTTAGAGTACAAATTTGCCATGTTTTTCTCAAACTTTATGCAGGTATTCATTATATTATACTAATATTATACGAATCAATGTTCAGCGAAACATATAAAACACAAATAAAAATTTGATCAACTTCATGAACTATCTATAACTGAGAAAAAATGTACCTTGATTTTCAGGGTTCCGTACCCAAAGGGTAAAAACGGAACCCTATTACTAAGACTTCGCTGTCTGTCCGTCCGTCTGTCTGTCACTAAGGTTGTAACTCAAGAACCGCGATAGCTAGACAGTTGAAGTTTTCACAAATTATGTATTTCTGTTGTCGCTATAACAACAAATACTAAAAACAAAATAAAATATATATTTAAGGGGGCTCCCATACAACAAACGCCATTTTTTGCCTATTTCTGCTCGATATTAATAAAAGATAACAGGTAGGCACAAAATACTCATTTTTATATTTAATTTAATAGTAAATAATAAACTTAAAGTAAAATAAATATTTAAGAGGGGCATAGTCAATGGTACGGAACCCTTCGCGCGCGAGTTAGCCTCGCACTTGGCCGGTTATTATCAATTTTTTTATTAGTCTTATTTTTTTTTGACATCTGATATTCATAGTAAATATTTCCATCTCCAGCGGCTGTTGGTACTTATATTGAGTTGATGGTGAAATACGATTCTTTGTGGGTTTCAACAATTTTTTTTCAATAAAATAAACTATTATCCAATTTTTATTTCGGAATGCGATGAAAGCGTGA
This sequence comes from Cynegetis impunctata, assembly GCA_030704885.1. NCBI lineage: Eukaryota > Metazoa > Arthropoda > Insecta > Coleoptera > Coccinellidae > Cynegetis > Cynegetis impunctata. The sequence goes on along the minus strand of JARQZK010002897.1, from coordinate 1,081,357 downwards.
TTTTTCAATCCATAATTTATTCGGTTCAAATCGAATCTCAAAGCGATGCACATCGCGCGAAAAATACGACCTTACAGACGGAGCGCTGCTGCTCACGTGTTTCGATTTGAAATTTTGCTACTGCAGTTTCGTAGTACTACTACATTTTCAAGCAAAGGTACTACTATTTTTAGGCTTGTCACATGATTATCTGGAGACCATCATTCAAGCCAGGACATTCGTTAGCTGGTCTCGAAAGTTTAAGTTTAGGTCTTCCGTTTGCGATCGCACAATCCGTCTCTTTGTGCTAGTGAAAAGAACGGATCTTCAGTTGAATGCAGAACGAAACCAAGCGTGGAGAACTTAGCATTTTATGTCTGGCTGAATCATATTTCTGGCGGCGACCGACACGTCTTGCCCACACTGTGTTTCTTGTTTATAATACCAGGTAATTATGGTAGATTACCGGGTCGAGTTGTTTTGAAAATTCCTGTAGGGTTACCTTGTGAAGTTCTCCGACACTACAAGGTGTTCTATATTCACTTGCACAAAGTTTTGATTTGAGTTCCTCTCATCTCTGTTGGTTTTATACGGTTAATATCTTTATCAGTTTAAAACATTTTCTTCGTGTTTATATCTGATTTTATTTCAAATGAATTCTTATATATATATATATATATATATATATATATATATATATATATATATATATATATATATATATATATATTAAATAATATTTATACTGGTATGAGGTCATTTATTGATAATAAAACTTTCTAAAAATATTACGCGTTTCGGCTATTAAATTAGGTCAGTTACAGACTTATCAATAAATATATAGGTATCAGGGGCGGCTAGTCAAAGGAGGCTAAGCCTCCTCGATAATATTCCGTGTATCACTAATATATTATATTGAATAGTCATCATTCAGCATATTCATATTAATTAAAATCATATTATTTTATGCACCTACCTTCCTTTCAACCTACATTATATAATATAATTAATTAATTACGATAGAAGGTATTTACATTTACTGCATTTCATTCATTTCAAGATTTGTAGCAACGCTGCGGAGGCATGGAAATGTATATTCTCAACGTTCATTATGCCTGCCACAGAAAAGCAAACAACGGTGCAAATACTCCGAATGAATACTTCATTGCAATAGAAAAGCAAAACACATGTAAATGGCAACACCGATAAAGCCCAGTCTCATACAATGTCGACCAATCAGAACTATAAAATTTCGCGTGACATCGAGTGAATTCGTCGGAAAGCATTAATTGAATCGTAGTGTGATCGTAGTGTCTAATGGCCGCCGAAAACAGCAGCGTGTTCACTTATATTGCTCGCGTATTGTTTTAAAATGAGTTTGGTTACTGAAGTTAATTTCAAAAATTTCAATGGTGACTTAGTGGAATATTTGTTATCCCATAACTTTAGTGCACTAAGTTATGAGGATAAAGTTTTGATAAAAACATTGCGACCTTCCCCTGAATTAAACAATTTGGTGCAGCGTAACTGTGTTGGCAGTGTTTACTTTTTACTAGTGAAAATGTCTCTGTTTGGGGCCGCTTAGGATTTGAGGATTTAATTCTATACCTAGTTGAAAGTGAGGAATTTTTCACCGATAAAGTAACTTTAAATACAGCACGCGGATTAATATCTTACTTACAAGATAAGGAATTTATATATTTTTTAAACATCTTTAAATTAATTTTTAATTTTTAACAGAAATAGTTTTTCAAATCTTACAGCACAAGTTTTCAGATGTAATTTACTCAAGAAATCGGCTCAAGTTTCTTTTGGAAAAAATTTCAGAATTTCGTGCAGTTTATTTTAAAAAACTATTTTCTGTATTTCAAACTACTGATGATACGACTCAATTTAGCCGAAAACGAAAGAAATTCAGTTACGCAGATATGGAGCTTCACTATAAGCAAATATTTTATGAAATTTTGGATACTATTAGGGGTCAAATAGAAATAAGGTTCTCTGATTTGAAAGAACTGCATTTCTTCGACTTACTCAATAAAAATTTGTTAACCGGATTTTCGGCTAATTTTCCAGATAACCTTTTGGAAAATTTATGTCAAAAATACACTTTTTTTGATAAGGTGGCCATGAAAAGTGAACTGTGTGTTGTTTATAATGATAATGAAATTTTGGGGCAAAATGAAAATCATGTGAGGACTATTAAATACCTTTTTGATAATGATTTGAATCAAGATTTACCCCAAGTTTATAAACTCTTATGTCTAATTGTTTCTATCCCGGTGACATCGGCTTCCGTAGACCGCTCGTTTTCCACTCTTAAGAGAATTAAAACTTATTTATGAAATTCAATGAGCCAGGATCGTTTGAAAAATATTAGTTTGTTGTCTATTGAAAAGGAATTGGTAAAACATTTGGCGAAAGACAAAAAATTTTATTAGGATATTATAGATCATTTTGCTAACGTTAAAGATCGCAGAATCCCGCTAATCTTCAAAAATATATAATAACTTTTTATTTGCTCTCACCAGCTGTTAACAAATTCGTTAAGTAGGTAGGTAGGTACCTATTTTGTGAAAAAATTTGATGAATTGATTAATTGGCTGAGAAGAGTTTTTGTGAATATTGTAAATAGGAGTTGTAGGTCTCAAGGTAGACACTCGAAAGTGAAAACAAATTAATAGCTTAGGGTGCTTGTTTTACTTTGATTTTCTTTAAATTATAAGGCGGTTGACCTTGAAATCCTAAAAATTTTCGCCTATGGTGTATTTTTTAACACCTCTTGTAGCCTCCTCAAACCAAAACCTCACGAGCCGCCACTGATAGGTATATATATATATATATATATATATATATATATATATATATATATATATATATATATATATATATATATATATATATATATCCGTTATTTCATGAAACAATTGAATTGGGTGCCAAAATCAAAGATAAATCCGAAATTTTACAACCAAACCTATATAATTTTATTAAAGGTAAATTAGTTAACTCTCCATAGTGAAATTTCAGATATTTACAAACCCAATAATGAATTCAGCGATTCTGGAAATATTTTTTCCATATAAAAAGTCAGAATAGTTTTTTCAATATTAGGTAGAAGCTTCAACGTCAACCTTTGTACATTCGATTTGGAAAAAAGCAAATATCTAGAAATCAATTACTTCATTACATCATCTATTTTAATGTGTTATCGTTGAATCATTATGAGTAGCCTTGCACCTACAACATTTGCATCTACTTTGTTCTTTTACCATCTAGTAGATCGTCGAATGTCAGATTTAGAGTAAATTTAGAAAATGAATTCTCTAAAAAAATTATTTCTATACCTATATAGGTACAATAAAAACATTCAAATGATACTAGAATGTTACCAAATCATGTCATGAATTATTTCACATGTGTAATCTGTAGATATTGATCGACATAATACCAATAACCGGTTTATTTCATTCTTACCAAGCAACTAGTGTTCTAATTAACACGGGATATGATCGAGAATTCCACACAACTATTACTAGTTTCCGTGGTGTAGTGGTTATCACATCCGCCTAACACGCGGAAGGTCCCCGGTTCGATCCCGGGCGGAAACATTACGTTTTTGGATATTTGAATTTTCAATATTGGAAATTTGAATATTAATTCCAAGAAGAAGCTAATTCAATCATACGTCTAACATATGAGATCTGGCGTTGAACTGCTGATGAAAGTATTTGCCCAACAAGACTTTTTTTCCTAAAACTAATGTACTGAATTATGCTTGAATGGTTCTATTTCTTAACAAGGAATTTGAGCAACTCTTGTCAAGCGCCCCGAGATGATTTCGATTGATTGATAAAGAGATATATTCCAATGAAAGAAAAATAATAAAATAGTCAGTAAAATAGTGTTATACTCCTGGGAATTACTTGCAATTTGAGAAAAAACTAAATGTTTAATTAAGTGAAAAAATAATAACCCATTATCAAAACTGAGATACTCTTAATAGTGGATTATGTAGTTACAAAAAATGTAAATATTCTCGTATTATAAAAAAGCGTATACTGCCAAAAAACGCGTGGCAGTTTTTAGCTATTATTCTTAGAGAAGCATGCACTTTTATAGTTATTTATGTACCAAGTGCGTTATATAGATCCTTATGCCCTGAGGGAAACATTCGGCCCGAGGGCCTCTGGCCCGAGGGATGAATGTTGCCCGATGGTGGATACAAGATTTTATTTTTCACGAAAAAATTATTATATTATGATGAAAAGGCGATTTAGAAATCGTTTCATTGCTCCTATCCATTTTCCTTCTCATAGTAGGCATGTCATTTGTTGATATTTTGACGTTTGTGATTATTTTTGTCATCAAATTCAGTGAATGTCATTGCTGCTTTTTTTGTGTAGTCTTATAGAAATAATGGAAATGAAAATGAATTTACCCAAGAATATCATAGAAAATGCAGCCAAAGCTGCGGATAATTCATTGCCGGAGAAATCCAGAGTCGTATATGACAAGGATTATGAAGTATTTAATCAATGAAATTTGCATCATTTCTCCTAGTACAATAAGCGGGCGTTTTTGATCCATTATGCCCGCAAATGCGGGCATAATGGCCTAGGGCATAATGAGTGTGTTTATAGCAACCGTATCCAAGGTGAAATAAACGTATAATATACAAGTGAAAAATAAATGTATTTTTAATGCATAGCGCTTGAATATAAATGAAAATTTTTTCAATAGCAGATGATGTATTGAACAAAACTTAATATTTTCAAGCACAATAGTCCATGAAGATGAATTATTTTCAAGGAAAATTTCATTATATTATATTTTTTAGTAAATTACTGACAATGGCGTGTTTCAAGGTTTTTTAGAACTATAATTAATTTTTTCAACTTTTTTCCTCAAAGTGACTTTCTTCTAAAAACTTACTGAAATTAATTTCAATTTTTGGCTAGTGTTATACTAGCTTGGCTCATCCTCCATTTTGCATGGGATTAATTATTTAAATATAAATTTTCTTCAGGGCATAGTATATTGGAAAATATTGTTTTGTTGATTCGTCATCCAAATTACATGCATTTGTTTCAAATCGATGCAAAAATTAGATGTAGTTTATAATCGAGTTCCTAGCATCGTTTACATACTTAGTTGCAGTTTTAGTTACTACAAAAGGGAATTATTATTTCCCGTAAATTAATTCTATTTTAATATACAACATGGTTAATTCGAATCTTCATGTATTTTGAACAAAACCACCGCAACTCATTGAAAAATTATTTTTCTACGACCGTGCGTTTTAACCCACTTTCCCGCACGCATTTTAGTTTTGAAAGTGTCACTTTCCCGTACTAGTGCGAGAATGGAAGAGCGGGGATTTTTCCCGCACGCTTTTATTGAAGAATAAACTTAATAATGATATGTCTCTATGCACCGAACGCCACCGACGACATTACTATGGAAACGACATGTGAATTAACATAATATGTCATTAGTATCAAATTATTTGAATATATCAAATTTTATGTGTGTTGAAATCTAATCGATCTCGTATAAGCGCTTGTAGAAAAAATAATATATCAAATAAAATTATATTATATATTATATTATATATATTATATCAAATGAAATTCTCTGTACTACAAATGACTTAAAACCGTTGCCGTCACCGTCATCGTTATCTTTATACGACCTGCAACCGATGCCATCCTCATCGACGTCATCTACCTTCCAGTTGAAACCAAATAACTCCACTGGATCGGCAATTCTTACTAGTCTACAGAATGCAACAAATTGTGTTTTCAATAATAATATTTATAATAATTAGTAGTTTTCAGTTAAAGTTTTGTATATTATTATGTTTGTTGGAATAAAATAATTTTTGAAAAATGAGTTGGTATACTTTTTTGTATATACGGTCGTAGAAAAAATAATGTTCCTAACTGAAAATAACTATTTTCGTTTGTACTAGCAAGTCGAATACATCTTCAGCAGATTATCTAAAATTTTCACGCAATCAAAATTTTCATCGATTTTCCCCCAACTACTCATTTCACCTTATCATCCGTGACTGTTTACTAACCCCACAACATGTCTTGGCTTTTTCGCTTCGTCGATTCCGTTAATTCAAAGAGAAGCCAGACTGGAGCTGTCAGATTACTTCTGGGGAAATTGGATTACCCCATACCTGCAACCGCACATCCTCTAGAAATTGGAGAGCTAGAACGCTCGCCCGGCTTTCCCGGAAGCTGAAAAGAGTTTCCCGTGGCTCGCTAACGATTCCTCACTTCAACCCTTCGACGAAGCGAGTGCGAATAATCATATCAACAAATTATCCCCGGTGCTTTGGCCGTGTTCAGCACTTCTTTTAATTGGCAAGGGTTGGAAAAGAGTGGTAACGCAAGGAAACACATTCGATAGCGGCGGTATGGAAAGTTGGAAGAGAGCCTTGTACTCCTTAACAGAGTAGAAAATTTTACGTGATCAATTTGGCTGAATTAATCTGATTTGAAAAATAGGGCTTTTTCAGCTTGTTCTGAATAGGACTTTGTTGGTTAAACAACTTGCTCTTTTAACTTGCTTTCATATTTGTTTCGGTTACATGAGGGTAGGAATACTTTTCACTCGATTTTAATCCGCCCTTGGTATTTTCCTATTACTAGTAGAATAGGCATCACTTTTGAAGGGGTGGATGTACAAATTCTGGGAAGATAACTTTTACCTACTTTTTATAGCTTTTTCTTCATTTCATATATATATATATATATATATATATATATATATATATAATATATATATATATATAAATATATATATATATATATATATATATATATATATATATATATATATATATCTATATATATATATATATATATATATATATACATATATATATATATATATATATATATATATATATATATATATATATAATATATATATATATATCTATAGATATATATATATATATATATATATATATATATATAAATATATATATATATATATATATATATATATAATATATATATATATATATATATATAAATATATATATATATATATCTATAGATATATATATATATATATATATATATATATATATATATATATATACATATATGTATATATATTTTGCTCTGTTAGCAAAATCTTCAAGATATTTAAGTTTTTGAGGTTATGCAAGGGAAAAGATCGTATAGAACAGTCAAGTAGAAAAAAATTGTGTTTTATAATGTACAGAGTAGGCCAATTTCGATGGGATTGGGAGGTTTACGGTACTTCTAGCATAGATAGCAAAAAACGAATACACATGTCCTGGGCTTGATTTTAGAGAAGTTTTATTATGAAAACCACTTTTTGATACGTCAAGTCGTTCGAAAGGGGATTTTCAAAAGTTTGCATTTCAAGTCGCCATATCTTTTTTATTATCAAAATTTTACAATGCCAATATGTTTTAAAAACAGTTTAGAAGGCACGTGTTACTTGATTTTAAAAAATTATATCTTTTTGTGTTACACATAATGTCAAAGTCGCAACCAACTATGATAATTTTTAAAAACGTGAAAAAACTAATTATCTAAACCTTGCGTGTGATACATCTTTTTGAACAAAATGTAATTTGTAGTTTTCAGTGGACCTTGAAAAATTTTTTTTTAAAATGCCTCCTCGAAAAATCGGAAATTTTGATAATAAAAAGGCAAAAATGGAAACTGTAGCTCGAGAATAACTTGCTCGAAAATTGAGACCAGAACATGTAGTTTTTCGATATTTATGCTAAAACTAACCTGAACCCCCAAATCCATCGAAAATGGCCTAGCCTCTACATATTAATTTTTAAAAAATATTTTTTTAAAAAATTTATGGAAACAAATAATAATAAACTTGATAGTTAATGAAAACTAAAATCCAATATTGGATTTCATCTGGAATTTATATGAACATAAACAAACAAGGAACATTCTTTTATGATAAGCAAAACATCTTATAGAAAAGTAGGTACCTATATTGGAAAAAATGCATTCCGTTTATTATGTGGACAACAATTCACCGTGTTTTTTCATCGGGATTACTTGAAAGTTTGTATATTTATCTGTATTATTCACTGCCTACGATTTCCCATCTTCTTTTCAGAATATTTTTCGCAGTTGGTGTTGTTAGCATCTTACCTATTCGGTATATCAATTAACAACAACAAATGAATGTAGAAATCGTTAGTCAGACGTTTTCTTCTATCATCAAAATTATGAGAATCAATAACATAACTTAACTTATCCCCCAAATCAAACACATTTGTTGAATTCATATTATATTTTTGCAACACAGGCCTAGATGCTGTCGTGTGGAGATCTAGTCAGGCTGCCATTCCTGCAGATATCGAGGCAAAGTTTACACAAGTCAAACGCCGGGTTTCAGTTAGCGAATATAAACACAAAAACGCACTTAGATACAAATCATCCACTCTGTATCAACACGTCATGAAAACGTACCACCCAATCAATTGCTCCTCGTACATCAAAGAATATTTCCAATAACGTTCGATGAAAGCTGTAGAATTTGGGAAATATTACATTCCAACATACGTGATCATACTTTCCTCAACTTATTATATGTCTCGTTATAGAAACAGCTGCCGATTGCCTTCAAATCCTTGTCCTCCAGAAACAGAATTTAACGTGGAAGTAGCCAGCCTATGAGACGATGCTAACTTAAGGACACGTACGCGACCAACTAAATATCGCCAGTTCATCTTGCCCCGGATTCGCAATATATTGATTATTGCCTATAAGTTATATATCACAATTTTCCATTTGAAATCTCTCTTTATCAGTAATAGACAAGGAAGATACATAAAGAAAATTGATATTTATGATTTCACTATGCGCGTTTCGATGAACATAATCTTCTTCAGATCCCTTCTAATAATGGCAAACATTTTCGAACCGATCCTGTGAAAATAAGTTATCATCTTAACGTGTTTACGACATAGTAGATTTATAACAAGTAGGAAAATTCCATATTGAACTTATTAAGGTTCGTAAGGCATGGATATTTATATTTGTCAATCTCCAGTGAATGTAAAAAAAACCGTAAATATGCTACCTTGTCACTGAATAGCCAACTTTCCTTATTGATAGCTTTCTTCTAAACATGTCTATACCGAACTACTAATCAATAGCCTTATTTAATTTAAAACTTGGCTAATATTGACCAAGTTGGCTAGTCAATAAATTAACATAAAATATATTTATAAATTTCTAGCAATTGTAGAAAAATTTTGTGTTTATTTCTCTTTTTCAGTATTTAATATTTAAATACCTGAGTTATACTAGATTCAATAAAATTAACTGTTATGAATATTGAATACTCATCCAAAATATACCTTACTTATAGTCTTCTTAAATAAGATAATGTTGGAACTACTAGATATGAATCTTATTCAATTTAGAAGTTGACTATTATAGAGTAGGTTGGCTAATCAACAAATGACCAGGAAATATATATTTGTCAGTTAATACCTCTTTATCTATATTTAATATTCAAATACCGGAGTAACACTAGATTCGCAAAAAATTAACAAATATTAATATTCCGGCTTGTCATTGAATAGCCAAACACCTTACTTATGGTCTTCTTCTAAATATGACCACACTAGAACTACTTACTACTTATGAAGAAGTTGGCTATTACTGAGGAATTTGGCTAGTCATTCAAATAACCAGAAAATATATACTTAAGTAAGTTTCTAGCAATTGTAGAAAATTTTGTGTCAATTCCTCTTTTTCAGATTTAATAACATACCTGTGTTATTCTAGATTGGCTAAAAATTAACAAATATGAATATTTAGGCTTGTCATTGAATAGTTTTACTCATAGTATTTTTCTAAATATATCCATGCTGGAAGTACTGGTTATAAATGTTATTCAATTTAGAAATTGGCTATTATTGAGTGAGTTGGCTAATCAATAAAGGACCAGAAAAGATATACTGGTTAGTCTAGGAATTGTAGAACATTTTGTTTAAATTCCTCTTTATCTATATTCAATATTCAAATACCTGAGTTTTACTAGGTTCGCTAAAAATTAACAAATATGAATATTCCGACTTGTCATTGAATTGCCAAACACACCTTACTAAATGTGACCATACTGGAATAACTAGTTATGAATTTCATTCAATTCAGAAGTTGGCTATAATTCAGTAAGTTGGCTAATCATTGAAATAAAAGAAAATATATATCAGTTAGGTTCTAGAAATTGGAGAAAATTTTGTGTTAATTCGTCTTTTTCTGTACTTAATATTCAAATAAATCATTCATTTCAAAATGTACCTATTTCCTATTTCGTGTTTCGGTACACTCTATCATCATCAGATACATCAGGACTAAATAATAAAAAATATGAATTGAATATAATAATAAGAAAATATATTATTTAAATATAATAAATAATTAAAAATGTTATCTGAATATAAAAAATTAAACATATTCGAATAAAATGATTAATATAGAATATTCCTGAATATTTTTTTATTACTCCTGCCATCTTGATACTGCCGTGCATGTCCTTGCCCTGTAGCTCTAGGTACACCACGAAACACGGAACATTATTACATCCCCGGAATGAATGTTGGAGTAGGTACTCCAGAAACAAAAGCTCAAGAAATCTCGTAGGAGAGAATAATGATTGAGAGTTCAATTAGGTTCCCAGGCGAGCGCAGCTTCCGGGTTTTCGAGATTTCTATTCCAAGAGCATTTGCATATCAGATGAATGATTCTTTGTTTTGTCGTCTGCATTCCAGGGTATTCAACAGCACGCTGAGAAGAGTGCTAATACGATGTTATATCCGGAGACGTTCGGTTTAGTTGGCGGAGTTCAGAAAGAGCGAACAATTTTTATTATTGACTGGCTCTTTCAGAAAAGACGCAAGGTACTTTTTTTTTATTTAACTGAAATAAACGTGAAATTATACACCCACATCATACTTAAGAGGTGAATGAGAAAATGGGAATGGTAGTTGTAAGCAATTGTTGAGTATCGAAATCAACAGCGAATAAGCTCAATTCCTCATGATAACGGCAATATTTTACGAAATTTAATAAAAGTTAGCTCATGAAACAAGAAATATATTTACTTATCTGCTAGAAGTGCAGCAGTGGAGGATCACATCTGGCACTCGTAATGTACCTATTCTTAACGACAAGTCGGAATATTATTCATATATATATATATATATATATATATATATATATATATATATATATATATATACAGTGCTTTCATGATGAGAGGAACAAATTCATTAAAAAATTAGGTTTCTATTTCATGTTAAAATCCTCGGACAGGTCGATTAGTATTTTTATTTGGGCAATTTTCGCAATAAAAATTTTGTATACAGGGTGTCTCATTCAAGAGCTATGGCTTTGTCATTAGTTTTTTTAAAGGTAATACTCTGTATATTATTTCACTTTACAATTCTACGATAAATTCTTATCACTTTTTGTGAACATACCATATGCCTCAACTTGATGGATTCCCAGATTATAACGGAGATAGTGGAGCACCTGGAGATTTAAAATGTGGATTAAAAGTACAAAAAAAAATTTAGGTAAACATTGTCATTAAATCTGAAGAATGAAATTTCACATGTACCATCTGAATTCATTCACTGGTGCTGTATAGTCCGAGGTTTTCACGTTTTTAACGCTCCAGGCACTACACTACTTCATTGTTTAAGAAAATGCAATTACTTGAGAGAGAACGTATTGAAGTACTTATGATGATTGGTTTTGGAGATAGGGTGCGTTCACAAGAAGAAGTCTGCAATCTATTCAATGAAAATCATCCTGATCGTCCGCCAATTACTAGATCGACAGTCAGCAAAATTGAATCAAAATTCAGGAGATACGGCCACGTTAGAGATTTACCTAAAGGAAGACCACCGAGAGTATCTGAAGAAACAGTGCTGAACGTTCTACTAGAAACCCAAGATAACCCTCATACATCCATTACTACAATTTCCAATAATTTCAATTTATCAGTTAGGTCCGTGCATAAAATACTTAAGGTAAATAAGTATCATCCCTATAAAATTAAGCTGGTACATGAATTATTAGAAGACGTTTTTGACCGCATAGTACAGTTTTGTGAGCAGATTCTTGAAATTCTTAATCAACATCTAAATTTCATTACAAACATAATTTTTTTGATGGAAGCCACCTTACTTTAAAAGGCCAAGTCAACAAGCAAAAACTGTAGGTATTGAGCAACCGAGACTACTCATTGGATGCAAGCATACAACACACTGCGGCCTAAAAAAATTAATACATGGGCAGCGATTGTTCGAAATCGTATAGTTGGTCCCTATTTTTTTGAAGGAACACTAAACGGAGAGGACTACTTGAACTTTCTCCAGTTCGAACTCATTCCGGCTTTAGCTGTTTTGTTTCCTAACCCACAAGATCCTGACATACCTAATAACGAGATATGGTTTCAACAAGATGGGGCACCTCCTCACTATTCAATCGCTGTTCGACAATTTCTTGATGCAACTTTTCCCAACAGATGGATAGGACGGAGAGGTCCGATTGAGTGGCCGCCAAGATCACCGGACAAAACCCCATTGGATTTTTTCTTATGGGGTTATTTGAAGTCTAAAGTTTATTTGAATAGACCAAATAATATTGATGATCTAAAAGAGAGAATCAGGCAGGAAATAAGACTTATCAGTCCAGAAGTAATTGAAAATGTGCAACGGGAAACATTGAATCGACTTCAAAAATGTCTCGAAGTAAACGGACCACAGATTGAACATATGTAAAAATTAAATTAGTAATTACATTTGTGTGTTTTCATATCATACCTCTCATTACCCACTATCTCCGTTTCTGGCAATCCATCGAGTTGAGGCATATGGTATGTTCACAAAAAGTGATAAGAATTTATCGTAGAATTGTAAAGTGAAATAATATACAGGGTATTACCTTTAAAAAAACTAATGACAAAGCCATAGCTCTTGAATGAGACACCCTGTATACAAAATTTTTATTGCGAAAAATGCCCAAATAAAAATACTAATCGACCTGTCCGAGGATTTCAACATGAAATAGAAACCTAATTTTTTAATGAATTTGTTCCTTTCATCATGAAAGCACTGTATATATATATATACATAAATTGGCTACATAGGGAAAAAAATGTTATTATTAGTTCTAACAAAATAATATATTCTTCCTAAAAAGTTCTGCATACTCTAAAATCCAAAATTCAACTATCAGATATTGAATTCTATCAGTCGTATATGAGATTTGTCAAAAAAGTTGTGTTTGATCAAGAGTAAAGTACTTTTTTCGCCATATCAAAAATGTTTATAGGCAAAATATGTTGAGGATTGAAAAAAAATTCAAATGTTCACTATTGTTTATTCAAAATTTTAAAAAATTATCTGCGATAACTGTGAAAGTTTGAGTTTGAACATACATGACCCTTGTGTGAATATGTTATCGCAGACAATTTTTTTAAAATTGTAAATGAACTATAGGTATTGAATATTTAAAAATATTTTTAAATCATTAATATTTTCTTCATGAAAATTTTCGATATAGTCAAAAATCATTTTTCTGAGACACCTCGTATACGACTGATATAATTTAATATCTGATGGTTGAACTTTAGGTTTTAGAACATCCAGAACTTTTCATAAAGAATACATTTTTTCTATAAATCTAATAATAAATAAACGGGCCAAGTGCGAGTCGAACTCGCTCACGAAGGGTTCCGTACCATAGAGCCCCCCTTAAATATTTATATCATTTTAATTTTATTATTTATTATTAAATAAAAAATAGAGCGGTGTATTTTGTGAATATTTCAACTGCCTACTTGTTGCCATTATTAATATCGAGCAAAAAAGGGCAAACAAATCGCGATTGTTGTATAGGAGCACCCCTTAAATATTTATTTTATTTTGTTTTTAGTATTTGTTGATATAGCGGCAATAAAAATACATATTTTGTGAAAATTTCAAATGTCTAGCTATCGCGGTTCTTGAGATACAGCCTGGTGACAGACGGACAGACAGACAGCGAAGTCTTAGTAATAGGGTCCCGTTTTTACCCTTTGGTACCCTAAAAAGATTTTCATATGTAGCCAACTTACGAAGACACACTTTATATATATATATATATATATATATATATATATATATATATATATATATATATATATATATATATTTATAGATATATATATATATATATATATAATATATATATATATATATTTATATATATATATATATATATAATATATATATATTATATATATATATATATATATATATATATATATATATAATATATATATAATATAATATATATATATATATATATAATATATATATACTATATATACATATGTATATATATACAGGGTGAGCCAAACTCGATGGCCTATTAGACGTTTCTGGAGAACGGGACATACGATCATTCTGAAATTTTGGTTTCTTGAGTAATCAGTTCTGTTCTATCGATCTAAAATATTTTCAGCGCTGCGGTGTTGCCGCTAATATTGAAAAGTAGCAACAACTTTGATATTTCAAATGGGACACCCTGTATATCATTGCATTTTTCGCTTTGCAATTGCTTCCCAATTATTTTCGTATGATATTTCCCTATACCTATCTCCACTGGTTTTCGAGATATTCATCGATTTCCTTATTTTTTGTGCGAAACATGGCTTCAACCAAATGTTCATTACTGAGGGTATTGGGTTCGTAGAAAGTTGCAATTTTGGACGTAGTTTGACAATATCCTGTTTATCAGTTGTGTCAGAAGGAATTCGTTCTCCGTCATACAGGGTCGTTCAAAATTAGTGATTTCACCGATAGGTACGAAAGTGTGTGAAAAATGCATTTTTTCAAATGGAAACACCCTGTATATTATCGAATATACTGAAAGACAACTAACGTCCTTTCAAATGATGTATCATGTTCCTATACCTAAATAGTCAGGTTTCCGAAATAAAAGCATGTTTCTATAAACATTGGAAAATATGAACTATTTAGATTAGTTATACTGGAAATTGAAAATGACTTATGTAGTAGAGTGCCGTGTTCAGAAGAGACCAAAACAGCTTTTAGTTTGACAAAACAGGGATTTTAATGGTGTTCTGTAATATAATAAAGTTCTGTATTATATTGAAGTGTATGACTGAAGAGATAACGAACTGATTTTTCAAAGAATACTTATAATACAGGTATTACAAATTCGATGACCTATTAGACGTTTTGATGATCTGGAGATGAATACTTGAAATCTAGTATCCCACGAGAGTGATTGCAATCTACCTCTTGAAAATCTTATCACGGTTGCAGTGTAGCCACATCTATTTGTAACTAATATCAAGTTTCTTATTTGAAATGGGGAAACACTCAGTATTTCCTTCCGTATTTACCTTCTACTGATAAATACAAATAACTTCCACTGAACATATCGTCTACTGTTTTTCGAATATTGATTATTTTGCTACCAAAATGGGACCCACACAGGACTCAAATTCAGCTTTTATCCAGAAAATATTGAATGATTTAAATATTATCGAATGAGTTGACTATAATTTATACAAGGTGTCTGAAAAACACGTTCTTGTAGGCGATAATTAAAAAGGCAATGAGTTCGTTTGAATCGTTATTGTCTTCCATTTTGATTTCGATTTAATCGAATTTACGTTAATGAACGCGCAAACGTTTTATTGTTGAAGCACTAATTGGACGATTTTCAAAATAATTCAATTTTATAGAAACTTGCTTTTATTTCGGAAACCTTACTATTTAGGTATAGGTACCTGAATCCAAAACGGATCTTCTTATGGATACATGGGGGTAGGCGTGGAAATACTCCAAGACGTTAATTTCATTTATTTCATCTCCAGTTATCAGTTTAATTTGATTTCTTGGTGCTACAATATTCCCAAGCATAGCATAATTCCGTTCAATTCTTCTGAATTTTTTTCTATTCATTTCCGGTGAATTTGGATAAAGTTGATTGAATTTCCTACATGTTCTTGAAACAATTCTTTGGCACTCAACGTGAATATAAAACAAATTTAAAATATATGCATTTGAATATGCATTATCATCCATTTTTAATACTTTCTTCAGCAGATACACCATTAAAATCACTGTTTGTCAAACTAAAAGCTGTTTCTCTCTCTTCTGAACACGGCACTCTACATATCATCTTCAATTTCCAGTATAACGAATCGAAATAGGTCATATTTTCCAATGTTTATAGAAACATGCTTTTATTTCGGAAACCTGACTATTTAGGTATAGGATAATGATACATCATTTGAAAGGACTTTTAGTTGTCTTTCACTATAGTCAATAATATACAGGGTGTTCCATTTGAAAAAATGCAGTTTTTACCACTTTCGAACCTATCGGTGAAATCACGAATTTTGAACGACCCTGTATAACGGAGAACGAATTCCTTCAGACACAACTGATAAACAGGATATTGTAAAACTACTTCCAAAATTTCAACTTTCTACGAACCCAATACCTTCAGTAATGAACATTTGGTTGAAGCTATGTTTCGCACAAAAAATAAGGAAATCGTTGAATATCTGGAAAACCAGTGGAGATAGGTATAGGGAAGTATCATACGAAAATAATTGAGTGGCAATTGCAAAGCGAAAATTGCAATGATATACAGGGTGTCCCATTTGAAATATCAAAGTTGTTGCTACTTTTCAATATTAGCGGCAACGCCGCAGCGCTGAAAATATTTTAGATCGATAGAACAGAACTGATTACTCAAGAAACCAAAATTTCAGAATGATCGTGTGTCTCGTTCTCCAGAAACGTCTAATAGGCCATCGAGTTTGGCTCACCCTGTATATATGTAGAATACACAGACAGCAAGAAAATTATTTATCTTGTATTTGTTCTTTTTCTATAATTTTTTGTAGAAATTTGTTTTGACCGATTGATAAACAGAGACTGTCCAGCAGACTCGACAGATATCTGAGTAAATCTAGATCATTGATTCCCAAAGTGGTCCAGGTGGACCCCCAGGGGTCCACGGGAGACTCGACGAGGGTCTAGGTTGGCGTGAAAAAATAATGGGGGTTCACAAATCGTAAGCGGGGGTCCACGAAAATTTATCTGGTTTCGATAGTGAAAAACTAAAATGTTGGCTTGACTTCATCTATCTTGCTTGCAATCTTGCATGAAGTTGTTTGATTATTTACCAATATAAATACGAATGCCTATGCTGAACGTTACTAATTTGTTTCCTGAATTTCGAGAAGAAAAGTAAAGCAAAGTGAATCGATGATAGTGTCTGCCAGTGTCGGAAAAAAGTAAGTACTTTGTCGCAGGTAGAATGCCTTGATGAGAATATTCAGACATACGTTCAACATTCACTTGCCCTGCATGATGACTGTAGAATCACTTTTGAAGACATTTTGACGATAGAAATACCACCATTGATCATAAATCCATTTGATGAAACGGAAGTGCAGAATGTGATATTAGAAGAGAAGCAGATATGCGGTTATTTCTAACAAAACTGAAGCCAAATATTGATAATTTGCTATTAATCCATCAAGAACATTCTTCCCATTAAAATTATGACTATTTTGTGATTGTCATTGCAGAAGTTACGTTACCTACGTTATTAACGTTTAAGTCTAATTATATCACGACTGTTATCATATAACAATGTGATGTAAACCTAATAATCAATATTGTATTAATTACATATTTGAATAAATACAACACAAAAAAATAAGCTACTTCTCTTTTTATTTTTACCACTCCGAATGGGGGAGCGAGGAGTTTTTCAAATAAAATGAGTGAGAATTGATTGGTTCTTTTGTTTTGCGTAAATTTCTTGAAAGTAAAGTTGAATGGAATCACTTTTGTGATTGGCCAACTTCAATTTTTTGATATCCACCAATTCAATTAATTAATTAACCAATAAATTCTCACTTTTTTTCGAAAACTGTTAATTCGTGGTTGCAACTCAGCCGCAACGCAAATTTCCATAGTTAGATCTAATTTTCATATTTCTGTCGAGTTTTGGGAATATGGTAGAAATGTAGCTGCAGGGGGTCCACCGGAACCAGCAAAATTTTCAAATTGGGCTATGATAATAAAAAGTTTGGGAACCCCTGATCTAGATAATTGAGAAAGAAAAGGTAGCAGGAAATATATCCTAAACAAGTTCATTTCCTTATTCAATTTTGGTATCACAATTGTCAGATTGATTCGATCCTATCTGTGGCATCCTGTTTAATATAATTTTTCGAATCAAATGAGATTCTAACTATTTCCGCTTTTTTTCGAGCACCTTTGGCTATAATTGAGCAACAAATCACTTTAATAGGATCACAAGTCTTTCTATTTCGTCTAACTTTAATATATCTAGAAGCGCTACCCATTTAAGGTTTTCTTTGTATTATATGAGAAAGTACCAAATTTGGAAGATATCGCTAGATGTAGCCACAGTCTGCTTGGAATTTCGTAATTACTTGAAGCTATAGTGAAACTAACATTTCCTGATGATTAGGTTTGAATATCTTTGGAACATTCTTGAGAATAAGTTTATACTTCAGACCGCATCTGGAAGATATTGTTCTAGTTTCGATTTTTGAACAATTCCATGAAAATTATGCACTTATAGCTACTACATATGAGGACCTAGGCAAGTACTTTTTTGTTGAGAAATCGTGTTTTTTCGGAAAATATATTTGGATATGCGAGCGTAAATTGAAGTTAAATGTTTTTGTCAAAGATTTTCTAGGCATTCTGATATGCATATATTTACTACAAATGAAAAATGAGTACCAACAAATTCAATAGATGGAATTACATGAATTGGTCAGTATGAGAGCTGACAGAAGGCTATCATAAATATCTAAATATATATATATATATATATATACCTATCTATATATATATATATATATATATATATATATATATATATATATATATATAATTTTTTGATTATTATTAGCAATAACAGGCTTGGTGAATCTCAAAAAAACTCGATTTTATTAAAAAGTTGACGTTTCGCCACTTTTTGATAATTACTAATAAATATCAAAAAGATAAAAATAGTACACAGGCAAAAAAAAAACAAATATATATATATATATATATATATATATATATATATATATATATTCATATATATATATATATATATATATATATATATATATATATATATATATAATATATATATATATATATATATATATATATATATATATATATATGATATCTATATATATATAGGATAACTATTTGTAGGGACTGCAGCAATGTAAAAGGAAACTCTTTGAAGTTTTTCCAAGCTTTCGGAATCGTTTATTCCATCATCAGGGAGAATCTATCGTGAGGATGATTACATATATGTTGATAATACGATATAAGAAATATTGAAAATTATGCTATTTGTTAAAAAATTAAAAAAGTTGATACATTTTTGAAGATATAATTAAATTTCTGAACGAAATGACAAATCGGTGTCACTCATTTTTTTATTTTTTTTATCTTCAAATTGAAGTTTGACATTATTTCGTCACGTTAAATTAATTTGATTTTGTGTTATTTTATATCAAGTGAAAGTAAAAAAGAATAAATTTCACTCAAATGGCTTATATCTGTTTTTTTATTGATGGATTTATTGTCTTGATAAATAAAGGCCATTTCTAAAAAAGATCTTTTTGAAAGATGTGATTCTCTTGCAAGAACAGTTGTTGAAAGGTAGTTCATCTGGTGGTCACAATCATTGACATGTTTAGCTAGAGCACATCTCTCAGGGTGTAATCTACTATCACTCTTATGAGAAGTGATTCTGTCTTTTAATAGTCTTTTTGTTTGGCCAATATAATTCTTATCACAATCATGACAAGGGATATTATAAACAACATTTGTGAGTGATAAAATAGGAATTTTGTCTTTTACTTTCGAATATATTTGTCTCATTGAAATAACTAAAAAAAAACAAATGAAGAACAGAGTACTCAAAATTTCTGATATATCTTTTCATAACAAAAATTTGAATAAACTTCAAGAACTTTTCATACAAAATTCCTACCCACCATCTTTAGTCAAGAAAATTTTATTTAGCACATCCTTATCAGAAAATGAAATTATAGGACAAAATAACAATTCTCATAATGAACTTGTTACAGATATTAGTCTTACCTTATATAAAAGAAATAACACCTAAACTGACCAGAATTTTTCAATCTTTTGAAAACATCAAAATTGCAAATAGAACAGTTATTTCAATGAGACAAATATATTCGAAAGTAAAAGACAAAATTCCTATTTTATCACTCACAAATGTTGTTTATAATATCCCTTGTCATGATTGTGATAAGAATTATATTGGCCAAACAAAAAGACTATTAAAAGACAGAATCACTTCTCATAAGAGTGATAGTAGATTACACCCTGAGAGATGTGCTCTAGCTAAACATGTCAATGATTTTTTTTTTTTAACTCGAGGGACCTACAGTTTACCTCCGGTTCCGAACGGTCAATGGGCTTGTAAACTATGTACATTACCCAAAAAATTTCAATCTTAAATAACCACTAAATTCCGGACACACACAACACCCAAGAGCGACGTGGGACTCGAACCCACAATATTGTGACCACCAGATGAACTACCTTTCAACAACTGTTCTTGCAAGAGAATCACATCTTTCAAAAAGATCTTTTTTAGGAATGGCCTTCATTTATCAAGACAATAAATCCATCAATAAAAAACAGATATAAGCCATTTGAGTGAAATTTATTCTTTTTTACTTTCACTTGATATAAAATAACACAAAATCAAATTAATTTAACGTAACGAAATAATGTCAAACTTCAATTTGAAGATAAAAAAAATAAAAAAATGAGTGACACCGATTTGTCATTTCGTTCAGAAATTTAATTATAACTTCAAAAATGTATCAACTTTTCTAATTTTTTAACAAATAGCATAATTTTCAATGTTTCTTATATCGTATTATCAACATATATGTAATGATACTCACGAGAGATTCTCCCTGATGATGGAATAAACGATTCCGAAAGCTTGGAAAAACTTCAAAGAGTTTCCTTTTACATTGCTGCAGTCCCTACAAATAGTTATCCTCTAAACTAGTCAGCGCCTCCCCTCCTCTTATAGATATATATATATATATATATATATATATATATATATATATATATATATTTATATATATATATATATATATATATATATATATATATATATATATATATTTATATATCTATATATATACATATTTATATATATATATATATATATATATATATATATATATATATATATATATATATAGAATTGCTCGGTCAAATATATAAGATAACACCAAAAGTACAGACTACAGAGTGCCTTATAGTACCTTCAAAGAAACTATGATATGACAAAGTTTAGGTACCGAATTTGTGTAGTTTTGAATACATAGATGATTTTCAAAGAAATCTGATTACCAGGGCAGTTCCAGAAGTACCCAAACTAATAAATAGAACAAGGAGAATTTGGACAAAAACTATCTTAATCTCATTTCTTTCTCGTGATGTTCAATAGCTCTGATATCCAGTTTAACAGATCACAATTTTTCATTTATGGCAAATAATTTACCAACAATCCTATTCTTCATGTTTGATATTTTAAATATAGTTCTCCACTCAATGCATAATTTTCTTGGATTAATGTTAAGCGACAATTTATATTTTCAGAGAGCCGTAATAAAATTGAACAAATGTTGTAAAACTTAAGAACGTGTTTAAAGCACTGATAGTACTTTTATAATCGAAAAAGTGGGATATAAAGAACAAAGAAGTGGTACTCAGTAGTCCGTAGAATGAAGAAAAATGAAATCTCACAGAATAACATCCTAGATAATTGTGGGATTACAAATAGTAAAATAATAAGAGAAGAAAATTATTATGATTCGCTTGGTTTGTTTGGTTTACGCTGTGTCTGCGACTAGTGGTTATATGATATAATGATTTTTTTATGCACAATCTTCTTCATGGAATGTTCGAAGAACGTTCTTCAAATCAAGCATGTTTTTAAATACAAAAACAAACAGGTAGTTTTTGTTAAAAATCTTCTTGTGGTTATAAGCGATATTTTTAATAGGACATTGAATAATTATTAACAAGAAAAGAATACAAATATTATACAAATTACATTATAGATTTTGGAAATTGAGTGATACTTTATAAATTTTTGTAAACATCAGTTATAAGTAATAAATTTTTAAGAATATACTTTCTGAAAGTAGGGTTTGAAAAACTCCAACAAAATCGATAGAATTTCAGGTAAACATGGAGTGTAGAAGATGATAAACATATAACTACAAAGAAAAAACTCGTGATCAGCACTGAGGTGTCTGTTCTCCTCATTTCGATTTTTCAAATACAAATTCTTAAACTAAGTCCATTTAGAAGGACCGTGGAGTTGAGAAAAACCTTAAAACCCACCAAGAAAAACATGAAACCTCTACATTGAAATGGCGGCGGTTAAGAAAAATAGTTGAAACCCCATTCAGCAACAATAATTCAATTCACTGACGAAATTTCAACACTCTTGAACCCTCCTGAAACTACGGAGCAGTGCAAAACCTCGAAAACCACGAAAAAACAAAAAATATTAAACTAAATGTTACTTTCCTCATATCAATCTAATCCGCCTACAAATGTTCAACCCTGTAACTCAATTTGGAGGGAGTTTAGGAGTGCAAACATCCTTCAAACTTCGTTTTTTTTTATAGCTTAATACATTTCCAAAGAGCTCTAGAACACTAAATCTTGAATAAGCTGTTCGTAATCAATATCCACATATTTGCCATTTAGAAAATTTTCTGCTTATGCACCTCCCCGTCACTTCCTTTCCCCGACGTTTGGAAATCCAAAATTTTGACTCAATTTTACTGAGATTTTGATGTTTTCGTTCTGCCTTAAGAACAACTCTAGATACCATTTCAACTCAGTTGGTTTCATGAGGAAGCCAAAATGAACCGGAAAAAAAATATTATTTATTTATTTATTTAAAGATTATCGTGCCTCAGCTACTAGGCTATTGGCACAAGTACAATATTAGGTCTAACTATATAAGATGAAATAGTTTTGTGGATTTTAGGAATGATAAAACATTATAGAGATTCGAATTTGAAGAGGTTTTATGTAATTCTGTTTATCAAATTAAATTCTTGTCGAGCTGCATCAAGTTCGTGGCAGTCCTGTAGGATATGTTCGACTGTCAGCTGAACATTACACTTGCTGCATAGAGGTTGAGCTTGATTGCTTGTTAGGTAGCCATCGGAGAGGCAGGTATGTCCTATTCTTATTCTTCTTATGATAGTTTTGTTTATTCTATTCATCCGTGGCAAGCTATGGGAGTCTATAGCAGTCTCTATTGACAGCAGTTTGGTGTTAGAGAGGCTCCATAGTTTTTGTCTTTTGTTTATTAGTCTTTTAAACCTATTTTTCAGATCACCTGCCAACTATAGTTCTCGGATGGTATCTAGTTTGAGTGATTCCTTCGCCATCTTGTCAGCTAGCTCATTTCCTCTTATCCCTACGTGTGAGGGGATCCATATACGAGGTATGGCAATTTGAAACCCGGAATCGAGCTCCGAGGGGCAGCTAAATTAATTTTCGGCGAAATTTCGATCATAATCCTTCACAGTAGTCTCCTTGGAGTTCCACGCACCGCTTCCACCTCCGCTCCCACGCCTCGAAGCACCCACGGTAGTCGTCTTCAGTTAGGGTGTTCAGCGCCACCGTCGCAGCTTCTTTCGCCTCCTGTACACCGCCGTGGTGGGTCCCCTTCAGGTACTGCTTCATCTTTGGGAATAGGAAGAAGTCGCAGGGAGCGAGGTCGGGGCTGTAGGGGGGGTGCGGCAACGTTGCGATGCTTTTTTTTGGCTAAAAACTCGCGAATTCGTATCGACGAATGTGCAGGTGCATTGTCATGATGCAAGAGCCAACCATTCTCCGCGAGTTCGGGCCTCACGCGGAAAATACGGGCCCTCAGCCGCTCAAGGACACCTTGGTAGTACAGTCCGGTCACTGTTTGTCCCTCTGGAACGTATTCCCGATGAATTACGCCTTTGATATCAAAGAAAATTACGAGCATGGACTTCATTTTCGATTTGGACATCCTGGCTTTCTTCGGGCGCTCCCCCCCGCGTTCCACCCACTGCTGACTCTGTCTACGCGTTTCGGGATCGTACTCGAATATCCAAGATTCATCTCCGGTTACCACAGTACTCATCCAGTCCCTCCCATCTGTCTCAATTTTCTCTAAAAGGTCACTGCAGATGGACATTCGAAGGTGTTTTTGGTCCAACGTGAGCATTTTCGGCACCATCTTTGCACAAATCTTTCCCATGTCTCCTCGTGTAAAATCTGCCTAATGGTTTCCTTATTGATGTTTAACTTGTAGGACAACTCTCGGAGTGTTAACCGACGGTCTGATGTTACCAACGTGCGGATACGATCGACATTGGTGGGGGTACGAGAGATGACGGCTGCGCCCGGCCTCGGATCGTCCTCTATCGAAACACGTCCCTCCCTGAACCGCTTTGCCCACTCGAACACGGCAGTTTTCGACAGAGAATCATCTCCATACACGTCTTTAAGTTTACGAAAGATTTCCGCGGAGGTTTCGTTTGTTTTAACCAAAAATTCGATAACCGCGCGTTGCCTCTTAATTAGGTCACTCATTTTCGCGACGTATAGAAAAAACCTTGCTTTACAAAAACACGCGGGAAACACAAACTAAACGTGATACCGCGTTCAAAATTTAACTGGTACTACTGAAGAGTCCCCTCTTTCGAACGAGACCAGAACGTGCCGGCTGGTGTGTTTAGTTCGGGAGATATCGGCCGATTCCGGGTTTCAAATTGCCATACCTCGTAAGAGTGATGGCATTTCCTTGGGCCGATAAACGTTCACTTTCCATATGTATGTTTTGGACAAGGGGATTTGTAGAGACGATGTCTTCAATAGATTGGATCCACGAGAGGGAGTCTGTGCATATTGCAATATATTTGAGGGAAAAAAATAATATTCACATATATAGTTAGGTATATAGTTTATTATTTTCGAAGAGAATAAGACTAAAAAAACAGCTTTTTCAAATCATTCGGCTAATTTCTTGACCTCACTAGTAGATTTTCGATATTGAATTTTTCCTCGTAATATACCTCAACACTTAAAAAAAGCTTGGAAAAAACATATCGGTTTCATAATAGTATCGTAATAGGTCGAATTCGAAGTTCTAAAAAACAAACTGCTGCACTTCAAATGAAAACAAAGAATGCATGAAGAAATTTCATATATTCTCTACAAACGTACGCTAAGCCACAATAAATAAACGAATTGTTTGTGAACGATAACTATCGAAAATAAATATATTTAGGCCCGATCAAATGGATCTAACGGGACAACAACATCTTATGAGGGATTAATTTTATCTCTTCAATATTTCCGGTAGTTCACAACAATAAATATCGTGATAAGATTCTCGACAGCCGAGATATAATCGGTATAAACCATGAATGAAATTCGTTCTTACAGAAAAATGTTGAATCTGAAATAAGGACAAACGAGCGGTTCTAGAGAAGAACCGTCAGACGATCGTTCTCCTTGCCATCGTAAAATTGATTGTGATAATGCCTCATAAAAAGGTAACAAAAACAACAAGATGCAGCTGGCGGTTTTACCGAAAGCTCCTACGAGGTCGTAAGCGGGATGAGAACAGCTCGATTCATTATCAAAAATAACGACCCATCCTAAATGGCAAATCATAAATTCGAGGCCCATGTGAGATCGAGTACCGCCTCCACAAAAACGCTAACCCTAAGTCTGGACTTGTTTTTACTCTCCGACTGTAAAGGCCCAAATTTTTCGCTTTTTAATGGAGTAGCGGTCCCTGTGGAATTATATAAAGAACAAACTTCTTTGTATAATTTAATTCGTGAAGTTGATGCCATTTTTTATCACATAACTGGAATTGTAATTCAGAATTTCAAGTTTCTTTCCACGCAAAAATAATAAATATTTATTGGAAATGTCGTACTTTACGATTGAGTTAAATGTCTATAATACCTGCAAATATTGGATGACAATATTCATGTTTTTCTTGTAGCATCTACACTTATTGAATATTGAGTTTTAAATAAAAAAGACGAGAGTTGTCGTGGAACATCTGGTTGGAACGCCGTTCCTTTGGCTATTATGTATTGAATAAGAGGCTCAATGAAATAAACCGACGTTATTAAATAAATTAATATATGATAATAAAATTGTAAGTTAGTTATAGAAATAAACATTTTATTATTAATTTTTATGAAAATAGGAACTCATTATCAAAGTATTACACAATTTTATGTCTCGAAAAAACTGCACAGTGATACTGTATATCTTGTTGTAGATTTTGCGGGAACACTTGAATAAAATTCATCCAAAGGAAATTGTATCAATGGCTCTTAGTTTTCATCAGAGAAGGTGATATGCTACATAAAATGAACAAGGAAAATTTATTGTTTTATGGCAGTTTAAAGTTTTCTGCGACTTCTCTCGGACGGTGCTTGTGCTTTTTCCAGCCATAGAGTAAAGATAAAATAATGCAAAAAAATTAATAGTCACTTTACCTCATGTAAACTTCATTGATGAGGTGTAATAAAACCGAAACACAAGGGCGTTGTTTTTCAGCTGTGTTTATGCTGGATTCTCTCATTTTTTGATACTCTATGAATATATCCTTGGGAAGTTTTTCGAGAATTTTCTTCTGATTTGATTTAGAAAAGTTGATGTTGAAATCTCTATTTTTTGTAAAAAAAAAAATTTTAAATGTTGAAAAATTTGTTTCCTTTCGTTATTCATTCCAATTCCTGATTATCATTAGGTATACGACAAGATGCAGATTATTCATAAAAATTCTAATCATTTCTCCACTTCAACAATTCATTATTTATCAATAAAACATAAGTACAACAACAATACGCATATAAGAACACACGCCTAGAAACGCTGTCGTATCTTCCATTCGCCAAAAAAGTTTCTACAGTGTAACGTACGATAACTTGAATGTATTTATATATATATATATATATATATATATATATATATATATATATATATATATATATATATGATAGATATATATATATATATATATATATATATATATATATATATATATATATATATATATATATATATATATATATATAGCTATATGATAGATATGCCAAAGAAGGCGCTGCTAGGATTTAAAACCGATATTGTTCGTTCATATAAATGTCAACCTACGAAGTCGCTTCGTGCTTTACTTTGTGAATGGCACCCATTCAAATAGGCCACCTATTGTGATTTTACAACAAGAGAATATTGTCACAAAACAAACTGGAACAAACTATCTTTAAAAACAACCTATTCTATTCATAAACCTACAACTAGTATATGCTAAATTTTCAACTTATGGATCATATGAAATTAGATCTGCCATAAGTCTTATTTCCCCCGAAAATAATAGTAGTATATTCTATTATGTTCTTTTCGTTTCTAGATGTTCGCAATGTTCCCCAACTCTTAAGAACATTCAATTCAATCCAATGCATTTTATGAGGTATTTTCCAAATTCCAGTTTTTCTAGCGTCCACTCAATTGAGCAAAGTGTTCGTATCAAATTTTCTAAGAAATATGTTCGAACTACGATATTCTGCAAAGTAGTTACCTAAATTTCAATTTTGAACGTATCCCCCAAACATAGACTAGTATCGGCATTTATTTGATCGAAGTTAATCGTCATAATTAAATAAAACTCAACCTGGATTGTAAATATATTATTTTTAGTTTCGTCAACTCGATGACTTCATCTTGTACTGCATGGATATACAATTTCCCTGTATTAATAGTATAAGTATAAGAAGAAGAATATACCTAATATAAGCATAGAATTATGCGAACATAGAGTATACTATTCTGTGATACAAACAAAAAAGAATAAATATGTATAACCTCGAATATTCGATGGTTGAGCGTGAAACAGAGCATAGGCCTTGACCTCTGAATCTCATCAGAGATTTTGAGCGTCTAAGTCAAATTTGAGAGACATGTAATAAGTGTTTGGAAATATAAAAATTTTGAAAGTTGTTAGAATATTAAAAATATTATCACAAAACAAACCCGGCATTGGAATTCCAAGACCTCTGTTAACAGGGACCAGGCTGAAGGAAAGTTACCCTGCGCAAAAAATAACCTTAATGGCTAGCCCATCCTACCCTTCTGAATGAGGGGGGTTTTAAGTAAAAAAATAACCTCGAAAGCATCTCTCAAATTAAGAGATATATCAAAAACAACACCTTATACTTCAAATTGAAACGGACGCTTTCAGGACGGCGTCTTTAAACGGAATTCGAATTTAAAAAACTGAAACTACACAGACAACGTATTACGGCCGTCTAGAGCTGAAACGAATAACAATAGAATGTCCCTTTGTCTTTAAATTGGTTCGATTTCTTGCGAAGATATTTCGCGTAGGAAACATGCCTCGAATTCAATGCATTTCGCTATAATGATGGAAGAATGTCTGTCTGTCCGTCAAACTGTTTAACATATCAAGTTTTTACATGACGTTTTCGTACATCTGCACGTCGGATCGACGATTTCGGTCTATCTCTGTGGTTGCCCTTGAAGATGGTGATCGGGTCTTTGTATTAGTAATAGTTCGTTGTTTTTAAGAGTTAGGTGTTGAAGAATGCAAAGTGCGGTAATAAATGAATGGAATATCGTTTCGATTAAGAAAACAACTTATTGAGAAATTTTATTATACCTGGAAAGCAATAACAAAAGGGTGAATACCGAGGTCTTATTAAGTTTTGCCCATAAATAGAAGCAGTTTTCATTATGGTATGAAATTATGAAATGAAAAAAAATTGTAGTTAAAACAGTGGTTAAAAATAACAATTTACACATTTATTATAAGAAATAACGCATGACGCACGTTTCGGTGGAACTTCACCTTCTTCAGATGCTAATGGCAAACTAACTATGATTCTCTGTTATATCGAAAACAAGAAATGACAAATTATGTAGAAGGGGTAAATACAAAGGTGGTTACAAATAATTATTAGAAAAGGAAAAACCAATTCGGAACTGCTAGTCAGGTAGTTCGGTAATTTTGAAAAGATTAAGAAGGGGGCTTGAAGTATGATCGATTTGGCTATTCAATAGGAGACCGGAATGCTTGTATTTATTTATCTGTAATGATTCTAAAAAATTAAGTTTAATTCCCTTACTTTCAGTATTTAATATTTTAATATCGAAATTGAATGTGTGATTTTCTTGGAGTAAATGGTTTGCATAATGTGAATCCGACTTCTGATTAACAAAGCTACGCTTGTGTTCTGAAATGCTAGTTTGAAAAATTCTGAAAGTTCTACCAATGTAAAACTTATCACAATCGCCACAATTAATTTTATAAACTCCTGATTTATTATCTTTATGAACTTTGGATTTATTATTTTTTATATGATTTCCTAAATTATTACCGGTACGATAAGCAATGTTAATGTTGTGCTTAGATAAGAGAGATTTAAGTTTTTTACTTGAATTTCCGATGAAAGTGAGGCTGTTGTATTTGATATTATTTTTAGTAAGGGGGTACACCTGGTTAATCGCATTTTTGAAAAACTTTTTATCTATCATATTGTCTAAAATATTGGGATCATAATTATTATTTACAGCAATTTGTTTAATTATATTTTTGTCGATGTTAAAATTGGCATTTGAAAGTGGAATATTTACTAAACGATGTACCGTACTATTGAAAGCTGCCATTTTGTGTTGGAAAGGATGTAGGGAAGTACTATGTATGACGCTATCAGTGTGCGATGGTTTGCGAAAAATAGAAAAATTATGTTTGTTATCTACTTTTGTTATTTTCAAATCCAAATAGTTAATCGAGTTATATTACAGATAAATAAATACAAGCATTCCGGTCTCCTATTGAATAGCCAAATCGATCATACTTCAAGCCCCCTTCTTAATCTTTTCAAAATTACCGAACTACCTGACTAGCAGTTCAGAATTGGTTTTTCCTTTTCTAATAATTATTTGTAACCATCTTTGTATTTACCCCTTCTACATAATTTGTCATTTCTTGTTTTCGATATAACAGAGAATCATAGTTAGTTTGCCATTAGCATCTGAAGAAGGTGAAGTTCCACCGAAACGTGCGTCATGCGTTATTTCTTATAATAAATGTGTAAATTGTTATTTTTAACCATTGTTTTAATACGTTTAATAATTTACACCAAGTATCGGCCCAATCAATCCAAAATTTAAAAATTGTAGTTAGAGTTAACCAGAGTGTCAATCAGAACTGAAACGTTACTCTAGTTTCTAGTTGATTAATAAGATTATTTGTTAAAGGACATTTACCTTTTGTTAGTTTGATTCTGTATCATAATTTTGATATTTTATTTTGCACAAAGCATCTAAGACTAATTAACCTATGTTATACTTTTTCAGCTTCAACTTAATTTTATATTATTATTCTTTCTCCCTAATTATTTCCTTACTCAGCTTCTATATTTCAATTGTATAACAGTTTTTCAAATTTTCTGATTACTTTTCAATTATTTACATTGATACAATTTAATTTTAACGAGGTGTTTATAGTTTGTCCATTATAATTAATTTTTTTTGCGAATATGAAAAATCATGTAGAATGTTTTGTCATTAAATAAAGAAAAAACACAAGGAGTATTTTTTCATTTAGGGTGCTTCCTTTGATGAAATGAATATTTAGACAGCGAGTAAAATAATATCAAAATATTAATATTAATAAATCAGACAATAATTCATTTTATTGGAAAAAAATTCGCCAAGTGCACCGCGTACTGAAGAACAACGCGTTAATAGCAAACCGTAATGAAAATTTGAAAATTATTTATTTCATTAAAAAAAAATCGCATACTCAGACCCCTAATTCAATATGCAGAAGCTTTGGGGTTGAGCAAATTTTCAAAACCAAAAGAAATATCTTAGTAAACATTGTGACTGTTGAAAAAATTACCCAAATTTTGATAATTTCGTACTGCCTCGAAAACCGAATACGATATTTCAACAATATTTGGTTTGATGGAAGCCGCTGGCGAAGCCAATATGTACCGGGGAAAATAAATGTATGAAATCAAGAAATATCGAAGGTTGGAAAAATTTACCCAACTTTTGATAGTTTTCTCTCGAAAACAGCTCATTTGCTTAGATGGAAGCCGCTAGAAATGCCAATATGTACCGGGAATAATAAATATATTAAAACAAGAAAATTTTACGTCAAGGTGTCTGTTGAACTCGCATACTTCCGAGACTCGTTTACGACTCGTTTCAGGACTTGTTATGTAAACTACTATTAATATAACTATTCCATTATCTAGAAATAGCAAAATAAATAGCCCTCAATAATATTGACAATAAATATGGTTAAACTACAATCCTTCATACTAACTCACAGGCGATTTTGAAGTAAATAAGTGCACATGCTTCGAATAAGAAGATTATATCAAACCAGTTTATCGCAATTCTCCTTCTGAAACTGCGAGAATCTTTCAGAACATGTTTTACAACACGATTCAATCAGATAATATTCAACGATCCAGATGCGACTTTTTTTTCATCAGATTTTACCGACTCAATCAGATTGGACTAACGGATTATGAGTTCAATCTAGATTCAGTTTCGAAGATATTAATTTTACTTAAGCGTTGCCTGATGATGCGATATCCAAGCATAATTCGTTCTACGAATTCAATTCTTTCTCGTTGGGGAGAACGAAATATTGGATATAGTCCGGGAGCTAACAACAGTTAAGTAAGAAATTTTTTTTTTCTCCGATCGTGGGGAAAGTGACACTATTATGACCTGTTTTCTATGCGCAAAGCTCAACATTCCAGAATAGTGGTCAGTTGCTAAGCAATTAGAAAATAATATTGTAATAATATTATTACCGCACTGCTGTAGCGTGCGGTAATGTTACAAATGGATTATTACATTAAAATGAAACAAAGTATGGTTTTAATTTTTATAATTGTTGTTAATATTTACATTTTTTGTATCCTGTAGCTTGACGTTTTAAAAATGCTCTCAGTTTTTGGTACTGGGCAATATTAATATTATTTTTAAAAGACAAAGTTGATCGAAGCATGGAATAATGTGCCCACAACGTCGAAGATTTCATTGTTTTAATAGCCAATTCAGCAACATACGCCATCAGTTCATTCTCAGAAAAGGATACACTGTTGTTTTTTGTACAAAAATTCATGAAGCGTTGGTACGCTAGTTCATACTTCTCTCTTGGATTTCGCCGGAAGTAAATTAAGTGAAGCCGCGTTTGCGGCTTCTACTATTTCAGGAGCCGTGCAAGACAACAAATAATCACTATCAGTCTTCATGTTTACTAATTCTTTTTTAATTCCTTTTATAAAATACAACGAATCAAACAAAACCGGCTTTGAAATTATTTTACTTTTGTCATAACAGAGTAATTTCCATGGTTACCACTTCTATATTTCTATATGAACATAGAGAAACCTATTTAAACTTACTTGATTACATCTTGGATGAAATATTTTTCAATTAATTTTTTGAATGTAAATCAACGATCGGAGAAAAAATAGTATGTATAATTCGTGGGAAAAGCATATTCCCAAACTCCTGTGTTAAGGTGGAATTATCACAGTCGTTTGGGAATATTATGCTTTTCCCACTAATTATACAATAAACTATTAAACAATGGTTTATAAGAACAATTTACACGTTTATTGAGTTACTGTTCCACCGGAGGGACTTTTAGGAACATTGTGAAACATTTTTGTTGCTGTTGCGTGTTCCTTAAAATTTCTTTATGTTTCGGCAACAAGTGTTGACTGTTTCTACTTGTCACCCTTCAAGCTACGATTAAACAGGAGGAACATTTTTGTTGCTGTTGCGTGTTTCCGTAAATGTTCCAAAATGTTCCTTGAAATTTCTTTATATTTCGGCAACAAATGTTGACTGTTCCTACTTGTCGCCGGTTTCCATTTTGAGCGGTAAACTTCAAAAGAAAATAGGAAAGATGTGTAAACAAATCCGTGTTGCTATTGCAGTGGAAACGTATCGAGAACGCAACTAGTAAACATTCGTGTCGCAGATTTTCAGTGTGCAGTGAAGTACGAAAACGAATGCATATATATATATATATATATATATATATATATATATATATATATATATATATATATATATATATATATATATATATACCTATATACCTATATACTAGCTACGTTTCCACCGGAGGAACACCAAGCTAGTTAGTCAAGTATGTTAGGTACGCTGGCTAGTATTTGGGAGGTCTCGGGTTCAAACCCCGGGGCCGACTGGTCTGCCATGAGTTTTTCTCAGAGGTTTCCTCATGGTAATGTAAGTCACTGCTTGCAAAATTATAAGGCGAATGCTGGGCCAGTATTAATCATCTGAACCCTACCCACACTTCCTATGTTCCATAAATATTCCGCCTCGCCTATCCTTCATGCACTTGTACATACAAGTGTATCCTCTGATCTGGCTGAAGGAGTTAATCCCAAACTCAAGCTCCCCGCCTCCCTGACACATACTTCAGGGAGGAATGAAACATTGTATTTCCTTTCCTTTTTCCTTTCCGGAGGAACATTAACACGTTCGCGCCGACGGGTGAAGTAGTGAACACACCAAGGGCCGCAATAGTCATATTTGTTTTTGGGCTATATAATTAATTCTTTTCGTATATTTTAATGTTTGCAATACTGTTTTTTTTGTTTTTTCTTGTTTTTTGCTTGTACCACCGGTGGTACATAACGGCTCCTGCAGGAAAATCAATTTAGAGCCGCTGTGTACCACCGGTGGTACATGCGAATTTATCTGCTTATAAAAGCCTAAAAAAGGACAACAAGTATTGAAGCCTCTAGCTGTCATCGATTATAATAAGGCGAAAAAGGGAGTAGACGTCTCCGATCAAATGTCGGCTTATTATACAACTCTTCGTAAAACGGTGAAGTGGTATAAAAAAATTATGTTCGAGATTATTCTTGGTACCTGTATTGTCAATGCGTGGGTATTGTATAACAAATTTGGTAGCAATAATAAGAAAATGGATATGCTTAACTTTCGACAAAATATAATTTCTGGCCTGTTGGACGAACCTCAAGAAATTGAAGTTATAGAAGTAGAAGGCCCAAATATACAAAATAATGATATGGTCCATCGAACTCCCAAAAGACCAAAGTTGAATGCAATTACCCATCATAAGATACAAAAATATGAAGGCACAGCACGGCAGTCGAGAAGAAGATGTACAATTTGCTATCAAAAAATAAAAGAAGCCGAGGGATACAGGCAAGCCACAACTAAAACTACTGTGCTAACTGTCCTAATGAACCAGCGATGTGTATTCCTTGTTTTAATGAAAAACACACTTGAAAGTATTTCGTTTTGTATTTTTCGCAGTTTGAAATGTAACTAGTTCAGTTTGTTTTAATAAACATCCATACATTTTGTATCCTCATTTTCACTATACTATAAGTTTTCTCTTTTGAGCCAAATGCGGAAACGGTGGTATATGATGTTGAATATGTCTATGTAGGGACCGTATATCCAATATGAGAATCTTTCTTAAAACTGTAAGGATTTCAGAATGCATTTACTGACAATCTGTACATGTACCACCGGTGGCCAAGCACGGCTGCTACAAAAACTTGACATGTACATGTCGGCGCGAACGTGTTAAGGAACATTTTTGTTGCTGTTGCTTGTTTCTGTAAATGTTCCTTAAAATTTCTTTATTTTTCGACAACAAATGTTGATTGTTTCTACTAAATAATATGCAACTATTGACAATTGACAAAGTTGCTTCAGTAGAAACAAGAAATTTACGTATGTTGCCATAAGTTTCTACCCTTGGCAACAAGGAGAAACATTCAGCAACAAAATGTTTCTCAATGTTCTTCCGGTGGAACTGTAGCTTCAGATAAAATACGCATGACGCACGTTTCGGTGAAATTCACCTTCCTCAGATACTGAATCCAAAAAGAATATAATTCTCCGGTGAACCCAATACGAGAAATGAATAAATGTCAAATTGTGTAGGAAGAAGGGTAAATATAAAGATTAGAAAGGGGGAAAACCCATTCTAAACTGCTAGTCAGGTAGTTTTTAAAGATTCAGAAGGAGGCTTGTAATATGATCAAATTGGCTATTCAGAAAGAAACCTGAATGTTTGTATTTATTTCAATGATTGTAGAGAATTTAGTTCAATTCCCTTGTTTTTTTTACAAATTTGTGATTTTCTTGGATTAAATGAATTGCATAATATGAATCCGACTTTTGATTAACAAAGCTACGTTTGTGTTGTGAAATTTTGGTCTGGAAGCTTCTGAAAGTTCTACCAATGTGAAACTTATCTATCACAATCACCAAAATTAATTATATAAACTCCTGATTTATTGTTTTTGTCAATTTTTAATTTAAAATTTTTTATATGATTTCCTAAGTAATTTCAGGTATGGTAAGCAATGTTGCTGTTGTGCTTGGATAAAAGTGATATGAGTTTTTCACTCGAATTTCCAATGTAAGCTAGGCTGTTATATTTGATATTATCTCTGGTAAGGGGGTACACCTGGCTAATCGTTTTTTAACATCTCTTTATTGATCCTATTGTCTTTTATTATGGGGTTATAATTATTGTTTACTGCAATTTGTTTAATTATTCCTGAAAGCAGTTTCTTTTGATGTCCAGGGAGTGTGGGAAAATGAATGTTTCCAGACGGAAAAGTGATGCAGTCAGGCGAGAAGAGGGTGTGAAAGTTGCACCTAGACGCTCTCCGGAAGTAGGCCTCAAATTGTTCACATTTAAGTCTGCTATTACATTCAACATTTTTCGAAAAAACTTAACTTTTTCCCAGAAAGGCACAGTCAAAGTTGGGAATTGTTAGCAAACCGTTCGAAAAGGCTTCATAATCCCTCTTTTCCGTCAATTATACCGACTTTGGCACGAGCCAATCGAAGGATGATTAAATTTTAGTTGTCTACAACTTTATTCATAAAGGTAGCATACCTATGTCGAAAAAATTGTTTTGCCAGGAAAAGCGGACAAAGCGAGCGGTTTACGATCGATTTTCAAGTGTAACCGCGGTTTTCGGGAAAAAAGATATGTTTTTCAGAGAATATTAAGTGGGTAAATAAGCAGACTACTAAAATCTGATCAATTTCAGACCAATTTCAGCTTCCTACGACTGACTGTTGTCGAGTTACCACCGATTTCCAAAGTGCAACATTCCTACAACCTTTAAGCTTGACTGCACCACATTCCCGCCTGGCTACATGCATGTTCATATACTCCTATAATCCTTAGACAACATTTAAAAGAGAAACCGCATGTTCAATGCTGTTAGTTCTTGGTCTACAATAATTGTAAATCGCACGATGAAAAAACAATATTCATTTTCGAAAAAATTTATACAAATAAAGTTCTAGAAAATTAAAATCTAAACTATATTAAACTAATTTAATCTGTAATTATAGACTAAAGTGGTGTCCTCAACTCGGGGTACAGATCTACAAGTCGAAGAACACTAGAAAGGGTGAGTCTTGGTACGTTTTTGCTTAGTGCGACTACAACTCGTCGAAATAGTTTATTGTCGAAGATAGTGTTATTCGAACATTGTCACACACAACTTTCTTCCCTCCCACCTGACTGCATCTTATCCCGAACTGAAAAAATTCATTTTCCCACACTCCTACACTCTGCACAATAATCAAAAGAAGAGCTGCATTCAGGAAATGTTGCATACTTAACTGCTTTTCTGCTCCCGTATTACAATAAATCAAGCACAACCGAAAAGTTACTGCCTGTCATAATCAAACCGTTACTTCCACTAAGATACCGAAACCCGCAAGACGAATCGACGTTGACGATTTTGAAGCAAAACTAATGAAATTCATTCATCAAATATAATATTATCTACGCTACACAATCATCATGGGGCTTTGAAAGAGACAAAAATGTTGCTTCGTCACTGATATTACCTGAAGCTGTGAAACCGATGCAGGTAGCAGACCCGAACCGTGAATATGAAGGTATAATGGGGCATGTTTTACAACTCATAGGGTGTAGTATACATTACAAAGATAAACGTGTTATTAACCTATTCAACAGAACATAGAATAGCAATTTTTTTTCTTTGCCCCCTAACGAAATTCAACAGTGAAGTGTGGGAGTGGTTTTTATAGTCGTGTTAGACCTCCCGTACCTCGAATTTGGAAAAATTTTTAAATATCTGACACACAAATAAATATATATATATATATATATATATATATATATATATACAATCTTTTGATAATTATTAGCAATAACAGGCTTATTGAATCTCAAAAAACTCGATTTTATTAAAAAGTTGACGTTTCGCCACGACATTCGTGGCTTTATCAAAACTTTTGAAAAAATTGAAATTTCTTTGACATTTATTGATTTGAAAAAATTTGAATAGAATAAGACTACTATGTCTCACTAAAATTTTTTTCGGCTGTGGCCGTTCTTTGTTATTTATTACGTGCTATTCAGTCCAATATTAAAATTCAAATCTGTTATTATTAGATGGTAAGGGAAACCACAGAAACCTTTACCCACGTAATGTTCGAAATAGGTTCAAATTATTTTGATTTTGAAAAGTCAAAGAATAGGGTACTATTTATCTTGTTTTCAAAAATTTCTCATTGCGGCTGTGGCCGTCTTCAGTTATTAATTGCGTGCTATTTAGTCCAATATCAACAGACAGGTCCGTTGATATTAGATGGGAAGGGAACCACAGAAACCTTCACCCACGTAATGTACAAAATAGGTTTAAAATATTTGATTGTTGTCTTTAAAAAGACATTACTTGTAATTTTGGAGATCACATGTTCTAAACTATACTTTCTTTTTAGAAAAATTGAAAATTCTAGATGTTTAGATTTTGTCTAAGAAGATGAGTTGTTATGGTTAGAGTTTGTTTGTTTTGATTTATGTTTCTCCGAAAAATTAAAGAATTAAATCTGCGTATATTGAACTCAAATGTTTGATATCTGTTCTATCATTTACGACTTTATTTAAATTTTTTTGAATATGTAACATTTCTAAAATTTCTCTGCGTTTTTGATCTTTTTCTATTTCTAAAATTTTCGTGCTATTATATATATATATATATATATATATATATATATATATATATATATATATATATATATATATATATATATATATATATATATATATATATGTGAAA
Source organism: Cynegetis impunctata (assembly GCA_030704885.1). Classification (NCBI taxonomy): domain Eukaryota; kingdom Metazoa; phylum Arthropoda; class Insecta; order Coleoptera; family Coccinellidae; genus Cynegetis; species Cynegetis impunctata. Next base: position 1,042,975 of record JARQZK010002897.1, on the reverse strand, counting down.
GTACTTGTTCCTGTTTATTATTTATATAGGAAAAGAAAGTGTTTGTGGTGATAACAGGTTTGATTTATTGAAGGAAATGTGTAGTAATCATACGTTTCGGGAATTTTCCTTCAATTCGGCAAAAAAATTCGATAATAATGGATTCTCGATGAAATTATAACAACGGATCATTATGACCTATCTTTCAAGTCACAACAGCCTCGTTGGGAAATTCAGGAATCTACTACTACATCATGAAAATATTTCCATTTAAATTGGAATAAGGAAACCTGTATTCGCTTGTAATTTCCACCGAACTTCTGTTCATGTACTGAGGCAATTTTCTACCCCCGCTGAATACAAATAAATTGATTACCCAGATGAATAGCAAGTCTGAAGATTCCGGAAATACGTACAGATTACCTCAAGCCACTGAAGATGTATATTACGTTCATATAACCATAACAAGGTACAAAGGATATCTCAGTTTCATCATGTATAGCATACTCCACTGTAGATATCCTCAAATCGATAAGTGTTTGCTCTCGAGTCGGAATTCTGCATTTTCGATCTAAAAAGTGAATTGTTGGTTCTTATTATCTTTGACGGAGAGCGCTATGGGTTGTTATCCGAATAGTTATTCGGCAGCGATTTGGATTGGGTAAAGAAATATGGCAATTCATTCCTGATCGAGTTTGCTGCAATGAGGATATCTAATAAGATCGAAACAGCTGTATGCAGATCTTGATTCGGAATAACTTGACAATTTATATAATTCACTATTGGACTGTGAATGCAGTTTTCGCGTCGCGGAATACATATAACCAGCTCCCTTTGTGGATTGTTTGATAATTTTAATTTATTGAAGAATTTTCCTTGTGATATACGAAATTGACTATGGTCAACAAGTATATTGTCAACTATATATCTAATAAGCCAACAAATTATTTTAATTTAAATTATTCTATTAAATCGAATGGAATAATTCGCGAAGTAAATTCAACTTTGGCGTCTGGCTCACTTCCGCTCTGGAAGTGAGTCAGCATTTTCTTTGATCAAATAGTCACGTACGCCAAACAGATAAATATCACGACGAATTCAAAATCAAATCAGTTTTCACTTTTCGGCTTTCAGTTCAGCTCTTCAAGCTTTAGTTTTTTCCAAATTTCCATCGTGTTGAAAACTCACAGCCACACGATGTAGACAAGTTGATATTTGCCCCGGCTCAGTTGTAAGGTATGTAACTTAAAAATTTGATGATGGTATGTAGCACAAAAAAGGAAATCATAATTTTAAACTCTTCTTTTTATATGATTGAATCGACTTAAATAATTAATTAATTGAAATATGGTATTAACGAACCTCGTATACTTTATTGAACCCCCTTAGCAGCTTAAAGATTATTTAGCAGCATTAAGAAAACGTGACAAGATGGTAAAGGCAGTTGATTTTTATATTATTTACCCCCATTTAGATTAAGGAAACCCCGATATAGCACAGAAACACGTAGAAAACGTGACAATATTTAAATGAATTTGTTGTTCATTATATACATTTTATATATATTTTTTTCAATTGAAGCTTTTAGAGAATGTCGGAGAATCTGAGGATGATGTATAGCGTTTTGAAAGGATACTTAATATTAGAACATTTACATCTTATTAGATGGATATAAACGGAAAAATTGATCGTCTGATCTGATTTTCCTATCCTTATCACACGTATAGATCATTTTAAGATTATCTATAGATATTTGAAGATTGGTAGGTGTAGTTAATTTGTCCAAAATTGAATGATTTGTTATCCGAGGTTCCTTGAACCGAGATGAAGAATTTTCGCAGGTTGGGTTCGCTAAACTCGGAGATTTGGTGGTATATACATAATTGAATGCAGCCCATTCTATATTGGACAAACATATATCTATATATATATATATATATATATATATATATATATATATATATATATATATATATATATATATATATATATATATAAATATATATATATATATATATATATATATATATATATATATATATATATATATATATATATATATATTAATATATATATATATATATATATATATATATATATATATTTATATATATATATATATATATATATACATGGGCGTACCCAGGGGGGGGCAGGTAGGGGGCAGCTGCCCCCCCTGGAAATCTCGCAGAACATGTATGAACTCACCTAATTACGTTGTACGTGCCCTATTTGGATTCATTATTATACTCCTTAGAGGCAAGATTCGAGAACATTCGCCAGCGTTTGCTATTTCATTGTTACACCCTGTTCAAATAATGAAAATTACACTTTCAGAATTAAGAAAATGTATGTACAAAGTATCCAAATTTTATGAATTAGAAGGGATCACATCTGAAGCTGAACTATGGCGCACTTTTTGGATTAACAAGCAGGAGAACTACAATGATTTGGAGATAACGGAATTAATCTCAGCAGAATATTTTTATCCGAAAGTGAAAACAGCCCCAGAAATTTTACTGGCAATGCCTTATCACACGGCTACAATTGAAAGATCATTCAGTGCACTCAGACGCGTGAAAACGTGGCTGAGATCAACAATGATTGAAGACAGGTTGAATGGACTTTGTTTGCTCAGTGCATATAAAAAACTTGTAAACAGTATGGGCGATTTTTTCACGGAAGACGTTATAAACCGTTTTGCAGAAGATCATCGAAAATTACTTCTAAAGTAGAAGCGATTCAAATAAAATAAAAATGCATTCATAGTCAAATTTATTTAACTACCTATAAAGTAGGATCATTTTCGGCTGTTTTCCCTACACACTGCACTACATATACCTACCTTATGTTTCATGTGGGTGAGCTTGTGTAGTATGTATGACAAAATAGCCGCGGATGATCCGACCTAAGAAATCTGACCTGCCCTCCCCCCTAGGCCAGAAGCCCATATACGCCCATATATATATATATATATATATATATATATATATATATATATATATATAATTATATAGATATATATATATATATATATATATATATATATATATATATATATAAAGGAAGGAAAATGAATCTGTTGGAAAGTTTGCAAATTATTATCCTATATCGAGATTTCGATTTGCAAATGCCCAATAGTCAATTAGACCGTAATGCTTCCTGACTATTGAACTTATAGAGGAGATCGCAACTATTCATCCCATCTGGACCAGTATTCGGTTCATATATTACTATTAGAAGAACTGCCACTTCATCCTGTGTGTGAAGAACCAAAACTGATAGGAAAACTGAAACGGAGAGGGAGAACTGTTGAGGTGACCACGCCTCTTTGTTTCATTTCCATTCTTATTTTAGACAATTACATCGAATTATAATGTAATATTGTTTCATTATGAATATAAATGTTGGCCAAACATCTGCCTCGTCAATTCTTCATATCAAATAATGTCAAAATGGACTAGAACTGACCACTGAACACATCGTGTAAAAAAAAATTAACAAATCGGATGAACTGACAGTTCAACTGAAACGGAGACAGAAACGAATACTGATATGACCGCGTAAACATATTTCGAGAAAATAAAAAACTCTAGATATACATATCCACATCTGCTTGTATTTATTCGCTTGAAAATTACTTTTCGTCTACACTGTTCGTATTTTTGTTAAAAATAAAGTGTAAATTAGAATTCTTTCATTTAACATCAATTGAATTTCGCTATATGACTGACTGAGCGTTAGTGACTAAATAAATAGTCAAACATTGGAAATTATGAGCATTATCTTCATCGAATATCCTGAAAAAAAGAACAAGGATACGTAATAAAATTAAATTAACCTTCAGGGCCTGCAGTAGAGCCTCCAAATCATCGTAAACCGAAAGTTATCGATAACGAATTCACGAGGAACTTTTAACCGAATAATATATAGAAAAGGCGAACACTGTCCGTATAAAATAAGTTTAAAATTTCGAAAGATAAACTTACATTGAATGTTGAGCGAAGCGGAAGAACTGGTGATGGAGGTTCCTCTGGGATCCACTGCAACACACGTGAACTGTCCCGAATCTCTTTCTCGATCGACTCTTGTTATGTGTAAGTTAGAACCACGTTGATGGCGACGAGTTGTATTTTCCAGAGTTGAACCTGTAATTAAGATATAGCATGAAGGTTTACCTAATGCGTGAATTGTTAGAATACCGGTTTATTCCTTAAAAAATTCATGTAGACGAAGAATAATGATACGAAGGTGACCGGTTTTTGGAGCCCCATTAATTACGTGGGATAATTTTGGCGATTTTTCCATCCCCCCTTGGTGAGATGTCGTGAGATTTTGCTCGACCACCTTCCCACCCCCCTTGAATCTCAGGTGAGATTTTTTGAAATGCGTATTTATTATGTAAATGAGTTAATCTGTGCTCGATTCCATTGGATTTATTTAAAGAAACCATTTTCTTATAATTTTTTCTATTTAAGACTAGAATTTGATATTTTTAATGACGTTGCATAGAATCACAGTGAGATTTAACAATGACATACCTAAATGGGAACTACTAAAATTTGTAAAAAAAATATTCACTCTAATTCAATCAACGGAGACTCATGTATGATCTCAAATTTGAATACTACTTCAACACTTTTTATTCCACCATAACTTCAATACAGTCCAACCTGAAGTTTACAAAACATATTGAAGAACTAATTCCAAGATTATCAAGAGCCACATACGCAATCAGAAGAATAAAATAAATTGCAGGAACCAAGGCAGCCAAGATTACTTACTTCAGCTATTTCCATAGCAACCTGAACTTCGCTATACTCACCTGGGGAGAAACAACTGATAGTTATATTCGTAAAATAGAAGCAAGCCCTGAGAATCCTATGTGAGTAGTAGACATAGTTGTAGAGAATTATTCCACAAAGAAAAAATTCTTATCCTAACATCTATCTTCATATTGGATTGTGTTTTCTATATCTATGACAATAAAGAAATACTACTGGAAAACAACTTCAACCACACATACAATACTCGAAACAAGAATAACTTTTTGATACCTTGTCATGGAATTGTAGCTTCACAGCTGAATGTAAACTATCTGGCTATAAAAGTGTTCAACAAACTACCATCTAAACTGAAGGAATTAGATAGAAGGAAACTCAAGGTGGAACTGAAATCTATCCTCTTGAAGAAGGCCTACTACAGAATAGAGGAATATATGGAAGAGCCCTTGATTATATATATATAGGTACCTTGATGTTTATTGTTCGTCAAACCCAATGTGTAACGTTGTTTATGTATTGTTTATTTTTGTTTCGTTTGATGGCATATTGTCTATTATAGTTTATCATGTAGTTTTGACACCCCATGTAAATTTTTGATGGGTTAAAAAAATTTGTACAAAGAATTTTTCACTACAAATTTAATAAATAAATAAAAAAATTTATTAGTTCAAGTGAATTAGTAATATTTTATTGAAATGTGGAGAAAATAAAATTAATAATGAAACAATTGTTGTAATAAGCCATACAAAATTTTTTTCTCAGTGAAAATTATTAGTGCATCGTATATTTATTATAAAAGGTCATAGGATTATTTTTTATGAATAATCTTCCCATCGTACGGTATATGAAAAAGAAAAATTCTTTCCAAAAAAAAATTTATTTACTATTAATAAATATTCATCAGTGCATAAGTAAGCCGCGATGAATATTATTATGTATGATTTAGCCATATTTTAGTGGAGAAACATTTTTACTTAATTTCACCCAGTTTTCTCGCAATTTTATGATGTTTCTTGCGGGAAAGAAATAACTTGATATTTTCCGAGACCATCCCCTCTCCCACGTGAGATCTCTCTCGACTACCTCCCCCCCCTAAGCACCTCACGTAATTAATGGATGCCCAAGATGTTTTTATGTCTGAGTAAATTTTCTGAAAGTATATATTAATTTACCTTATAAAATATTGCTTCATAATTTACCCTGGAAATTAATGTCTACAATAATTGTTTCATATACTCATTTGAAAACAAAATACCATTCCTTATTCATTATTATATTATCGAATAGATTTCAGAACGAGTTTGTTAGTTAAGTGCATTCAAATGATAAAAAAAGGAAGTGAGAAGAGTAAAATAAAGATGATTTTGTTGTAGAATAGAATTACATAGGTCATGATAAAATATTTTTCTTGAAAAAAAAATGGTTTTTTTTCATAAATTTTATATTTATATATTTTCCAAAAAAAATTTAAAAAAAAAAAATATATATATATATATATATATATATATATATATATATATATATATATATATATATATATATATATATATTTATTTCTATATATCCTCCCCTTCAAATTCAATTAGTTGGCTAAAATCCGTATGTGATTTTAATTGGTATTAGCGCTGTGCCTTCTTGTTGGTTGAAAACCTGTTCTAGCACCTTCAGAATTTATATGCTTTTTTCCAACTTTGTATCTATACAGCCACTAACAGTTCAGTTAAAGAATGAAAATGTAATATGTATGTGAATTGAGTTGACGTTATGAATGAGCTTTTTTGGGGTTCGAAATCTCTTCTTTCACATCTTCTTGTATCGAATTTCATCCATGGATGAGTAAAATACTACCTGAGTGACAGACTTCCGCTGCTTACACTATTTTTTCATTCCGATTCAACTCATTAAAAACAGAAGAATTTATCCATGAAAGAGCGTTTCTATCATTTTATCATCGAAACGTATGAGGATTTGCCCTCTTTGATCTACCAAATCTGCGATTTATAAACTGTATTGTCAACCTAGGCCCCGACCTGTGGGATAAATAATAATGAAATTTTGAGATTTTACATATAGTGAAAAAGGAAAATTCATCAATAATTTAACAAATTATCATACAACTTTCCAAAGGAGCTAGTTATATGTATTCCGCGACAAATTCTACATTCACAATTGAACGGTGAATTATAGAAATTGTAAAGTCACCCCGACTAAAAATCTGCATACAGCTGTTTCGATCTTATTAGATCTCATCAGTGCAGTTTATTTGACTCAATGTGAATTAATGAATTTTTAATTGTTCGCAATACAAATCGCGGTCGGGACTACTATCTGGATAACAACCCAGAGCCCCCTCTACCAAGGATATTGGACACCAACAATTCACCGATCAGATCGAAAATGCAGAATCCCCTCGCAAGAATACATATTTCCTGACATGAAATGTCTACTCTGTAACTATGACGTATGTGGTTGGAAAGTTGTTTGGTAATTTTTTGAATTATTGAAGAATTTTCTCTTTGCACTTTATGTAATATATTAAATTAAACATTTTCAACGTGTATATTTTTCATGATAAGATTTCAAATGCTGAGGTGCAGTATCTCTAGATTGAAAGCTTAAATATTTATATTCATTAATATTTTCGTACACCCCTTGCCGAAAAGTTTCCAATCCAATGAAATGAAATTTAATTGAATGCATCCAATCGAAATAGAATCATCAAAATATTATTTGATTAATTAATGCTGCCCATCGAACAGACGAAAATTTCCAATTTACAATTTTAACGAGTTTTCACTCGAGTTTTTTACGGACGAAGTGAATTTTCCATGGGATTTTTCACGTGGAAGCACGAAGCCTCGGCATCGCCATTCTCCCCTCATTGAACGTGAACAACCTTCAATACGAGGAAATGTTTCGAGTGCCAGATAATTATCCACTCGTCCACCTCTCTCAGTCGACGCCAATCTCTTCCTGCAATGTGAGATAAGTATGCATACATTATTCATCCACAAAAAGCTAATTGAGACATACTAGATGAAAAAATTGGAAGCCACGGATGAAAATTAAATTTTTTAGAACCCCCTAGGCGTTGAATTTTGTAACCAGTCTGATTCCATCTAGCAAATCTTTTCCAATATCCAAACTAATCAGTGGATGAGTATTCAATTCCACATTATTGCAATGCACAAAAAAAAATCTGAGGGAAGCAGACGGATCAACATTTTGTATAAACCCAAGCGTCCTTAAAGGCTCTAAGAAACCCAAAGGTCACGTCGGTTGGTAATGGCAAGCCACGAAGAACTCGCAAAACTGGCAGAACACGATAACCTTAAACTTATGTATATTGCGGTACACTGGGGTGGGGTTGAAAACGATGAAAAATGTGACCAACTTTCTGAAAGAGCTGCAGCAAACCATACTTTGGTCTGGTACCAGCACTACGAATAACTAAGACAAGTACAAGAGAGACAAGTGCAAGCCTGAACCAAACAACTACAAAATGTTTGACGAAAAGCTACAAGCATACAATACGGGAAATAATTCATCAAAAATTAGCAACTAAACAACTGCTCAACCTAAGCAGAAACCGAGTTCGCTCTATAATAGGCCTCCTCACTGGACGTAGTTCTCTGAGGACACAACAAGATAGGGAAAAGACCATAGTCGAGAGTGAGGAATTGGTTTTAAGATAAGAACGGAAAATTTAAAACAGGAACAGGAATCACAGGACAGCACCGAAACAAAAAATACACATTCGATATAATAGCTTCATCATCTGCGCCTTTTTTGTAAATTATATTTTACTTGCATTAGACTTACAAATGCCCAATTTGATTTAGACCTAGTACATTGATGAGTAATTTCCGAATTTTGAAAATCTTATCCTCTATACACCTATCAAATGTATATTTATTATATCAACTATGAAAATCATTCATATTGTATGAAATATATACATGAAAAAATACCAAAACCTCTTCTCAACCAGACATTTCACCCCTTGTATCAAATGGGTTCCTGAAAACTCATAGTTTTCTCTCTTTCTAACGTACTATCTTGAGCAACCTTCCACTTAAAAATAAGGCCCATCGTAAGGTAGAAGTTTCCACCGCCTTTCTTCAAAAATTAGGATACTATTAAGCTCAAACATACCTCGATTTAATAATTGAAATCGTGAGAAATTCCTTTTTTTGTAAATGTTTAGTTTTCGTTTCACCTTTTATCCTTCTCTTGTATTCTCTTTATTGAAAACAAATCCCTTTTTTCCAATTTTTTCAACTGCAACTGATTGAATCTGTTCTTCAATGCATTGATGATTTATCTACTATTGACAAACTTATTTCACTCTTTATTGTAATATTTCTTGGGCGATAAAGATAACCCTCTTTTCTTATTTGGCTTGATAATTACGAAATGAACAATTGTCCGTACAAAACTGTTGTATTTTTTGCCGCAGAATACGAATCTGCAATAAAAAACATAAGTTCCAATTTAAATTTTCAAAGTTGACTCCTCCCCCCCTCAAGGGTGAAGGAAATGGAAGAGTTTTTAGCAAGTGGACTTCCCCCTCAAAACCATCATCTTTCTATTAAAAAAAACATTCTTCCGTAAGATGTTTCATTTTCGAGATTTTGAACTTGAAAAATTCACCTGGTATATATATATATATATATATATATATATATATATATATATATATATATATATATATATAGATATGGGTTGCTGGTGTTTCAAGATGGCCAAAAGTATCACGTTTGGGAACACAGACTAGCTATTGGCTAAAGTGAACCTGAACATGACACAGTAGGAGTATCAGAAATTTTTTTTAATGAAATTGAATAAAAAATTTAATTAAAAAAATATACTTATCGACCGTCTTGAAATACCTGATATTTATTCACAATTAATGTTTTGTTTGTAACCTTTATTGAAAGTTAAATGAATAAATATTATTATTATATATATATATATATATATACATATTTATATAAATATATATATATATATATATATATATATATATATATATATTTGAGTTTATCCTTGGTACCTACTTATTTATATTATCTGGGTTTTTGGATTGGCAGTGTAGGTGTCAATAAATATACAAAAATTGATAATGATAAATGTAATCATAAACGTTTCGGATATGTGTCTCCGCATTAACTGACAATGGACGACGTAATGAGAAATAAATTTTAAGATACCCTTTTTAATTACTTGTACCTGTTATATGTGTTAAAATACCATACTTAAATGTTCGTTGTAGTTATATTTTAATTAGAGATTATTAGGCTCTAAAGATACTGAAGAAGGAGACACATCTCCGAAACGTTTATGATTACATTTATCATTATCAATTTTCGTATATTTATCAACACCTACACTGCCAATCCAAAAACCCAGATTATATATATATATATATATAATATACTAAATATATATATATATATATATATATATATATATATATATATATATATATCAAGCACGAAAAATTGTTGTCCAAGTGGTATAGAATGGATTTTCCCACCTCACATTTGACCTTTGATTCAGCGTAATCCATTATTTTCGGAAATGCTACTAGTCAAAGGCAGATTAACGCTCTCAACGAGGAGATTATCGAAATTCATTGTCATTGGATAGCCCTCATGATGGATAAAAATGTTCCTTGAGTTGTTATGATTTATACCGAATCCCTACATAATATTTGACGGTTAGAATTGCCTCATTCGTATTGAGAAAACGGCTTTTTATTTCTGATGTAAGAATGGAATTGCTGGTTGTAGCCTCAGGTACTTCACACAATAAATGAGCAAACTATCTGAAATCTAGCCTGGGGCTTCTACCTACTTGAACTTTACCAAGAAACGACGACCATGAATCACTAACCGACAGTGCAAGTTTAAACAGGAAGAGTGGTTGAACCGACTAACAATATGATATGTATATACCTGCTAATACCTAACTACTAATAACAAAATCGGAGTTAATCTTTTGAGATTTTATTCACAGCATTTTATCTTTATTGAAAAATATGCACCCCAGACATATATATATATATATATATATATATATATATATATATATATATATATATATATATATATATATATATATATATATATATATATATATATATATATACCGAATATAGAAAATTCTCGTGTCACAATGTTATTCGTTCCCATACTCCTCCGAAATGGCTCGACCGATTCTCATGAAATTTTGTGTGTATATCGTGTAGGTTTGAGAATGAGCCAACATCTATTTTTCATTCCCCCAAATGTTAAGGGTGCTCCACCCCTTAATTTTTTTTTCAGACCAAATTTTCTGTTCTATTTTTTTTATGATACAACATTCAAAAATACATACAACCATAAATTTTCAACCCCTATTTTTTATTTGTTGAACTCCTCTGCAATGGCTCGACCGATTCTTATGAAAATTTGTGTTCATGTCGGTCAGGTCTGAGAATCGGACACAATCTATTTTTCATTCCCCTTAATTTTTATTCTTACTTTTCAGACAAAATTTTCTGCTCTATTTTGTCATGACTTATTCATATTACTCTCAATTTTCTACCCTTCTACGATCAACCCCTATTTTTCCATCATGATTTTCATTTTTTTAAATTTTATCCACAGATCCGCAATAGGGTTGCAAGATGGCAATCGAAAATAACAATAGTCTGTCTGAGAATAGGTCGTAATATAATTTTCATACCCCTAAGTGATTAAGGTGGTTCACCACAAACATTTTTGCATTGAAAAATATATACAACAAATTTTCATCCTTCTATCAACAATATATTTTTTAATAGTCACCTTAATAATTTAAACAACGTTTGCCGGGTCAGATAGATATAATGATAGATAGATAGATAGATAGTTAGATAGATGGGGATTCGGTAGATAGAGGAATAGATAGATAAAAGTAATTTATATATATATATATATATATATATATATATATATATATATATATATATATATATATATATATATAGATAACTATCTAGATAGATATATAGAGATCAGGGGCGGCTAGTCAAAGGAGGCTAAGGAGGCTAAGCCTCCTCAATAATATTCCGTGTATCACTAATATATATATATATTATATTGAATAGTCAGCATTCAGCATATTCATATTAATCAAAATTATATTATTTTATGCACCTACCTTCCTTTCAACCTACATTATATAATATAATTTATTAATTAAGATAGAAGGTATTTACATTTACTGCATTTCATTCATTTCAAGATTTGTGGCAACGCTGCGGAAAGCTTAGAAAGGTATATTCTCAACGTTCATTATGCCTGCCACAGAAAAGCAAACTCACACCACTTAAAAACAAATACTCCGAATGAATATTTCATTGAAATAGAAAACCAAAACACATGTACATGGCAACACCGATAAACTCCAGCCTTATACAATGTCGACCAATCACAACTATAGAATCTCCCTGACATCGAGTAAAGTCGTTGATTGAATCGTAGTATGATCGTAATTCGTATTCGTACTGTCTGAATAATGGATGCCGGAATCAACTCGCGTTACGCGTATTGTTTTAAAATGAGTGATTACTGAAATTAATTTCAAAAATTTCAATGGTGACTTAGTGGAATATTTGTTATCCCATAACTTTAGTGCCCTAAGTTATGAGGATAAAGTTTTGATAAAAACAAAAAAAACCTACCCCTGAATTAAACAATTTGGTGCAGCGTAACAGAAAACAAAACCGCGGTTTTAATACACGGAATTATAAGAGAAATCCTTGCCTAACCGGATCACAGGCAAAAAATAAATTATTTTGTTGGCAGTGTTTACTTTTTACTAGTGAAAATGTCTCTGTTTGGGGCCGCTTAGGATTTGGGGATTTAATTCTATACCTAGTTGAAAGTGAGGAATTTTTCACCGATAAAGTAACTTTAAATACAGCACGCGGATTATAATCTTACTTACAAGATAAGGAATTTATATATTTTTTAAACATCTTTAAATTAATTTTTGAACAAACAGAAATAGTTTTTCAAATCTCACAGCAAAAGTTTTCAGATGTAATTTACTCACGAAATCGGCTCAAGTTTCTTTTGGAAAAAATTTCAGAATTTCGTGCAGAAGTTTATTTTAAAAAACTATTTTCTGTATTTCAAACTAGTGATGATACGACTCAATTTAGCCCAAAACTTATTTACGA